>MU869017.1:2684-32874 GCA_036418205.1 Ostertagia ostertagi | reverse complement strand
ATTGTCATTAGCCCTATTTTCCACTGCGAACTTGCGCTAACCGTTTGAATGAATACAGGCGCAAGAACGAGCTGCCAAGCAAGCTATGGCCGAGAAGGCGAAGGAATTCAAACGAATGCAGAAGGAGGCTCTCAGCAAGGGTCTCAAGCCAGGTCTGTTATTCTTCTATTTTTTAACTGAGCATGTTATGTTGGCCATGGCTTAAGGTACAAACTTCACATCGTCGGCTACCGGAATATCGTCGTCATCAACACCGTTAACTGCCGTACAGGAGCCTGCTGCGCCTAGGCAAAGTGCCCTTCGTTAATGTCCGCTTGAAATGGGCAAGTTCAAAGGATCATCAAACTTCCATGAGGTGTGTCACGGTTTTGACTTCCACACAGAATGGTGATGGCATTCTAGTGCCTATATGGAAGGCCTACCGATGTACACTACTGGGTTGACCACTTTCGGGGGGAGGGGGCTTGGACGGCTGGGACAATGTGAAGTGAAGCCCGAGTCCGTGGCGCGCCCAATAACGTATTGACCAGAACTAAACCTTTTCACTTATCCTCAGATAGTCTGCGTTGCGGTAATCCCTGCAGAATCGCACATAAATTTTTCCTATTTTATCAGAACACTTACTTTCGTTAATGTTTGTTCATTTTTAACGCAGTCTCAAGGTATGCTGAAAAGCTGACAAGTGTAAATATTCTATGTTCAACTTCAGATTCCTGAGTATTGCCGGTCAAACGACGAAAAGGAAATCCTAGCGCATGATTTTGACTTGATCTTCGCTTTCGACGAAGTTGTCACACTCGGCTATAGGTACATGAATGTTTTGTTGTTAGTGTGACATGTCTCGTTGATCATTTTTGCTAAAATGGTAATATTATTTTATAGAGAAAGTGTGAATCTGGCGCAGATTCGTACATTCACAGAGATGGACTCGCATGAAGAGCGTGTATTTCTTCAGATTAAAGAGGTATTGTTTTACTTCAGATAGATTGTCATTAGCCCTATTTTCCACTGTGAACTTCCGCTAACCGTTTGAATGAATACAGGCGCAAGAACGAGCTGCCAAGCAAGCTATGGCCGAGAAGGCGAAGGAATTCAAACGAATGCAGAAGGAGGCTCTCAGCAAGGGTCTCAAGCCAGGTCTGTTATTCTTCTATTTTTTAACTGAGCATGTTATGTTGGCCATGGCTTAAGGTACAAACTTCACATCGTCGGCTACCGGAATATCGTCGTCATCAACACCGTTAACTGCCGTACAGGAGCCTGCTGCGCCTAGGCAAAGTGCTCCTTCGTCAAGAGCTGGAGGAGGAAAGGTTCATTGCATTCAATCTGTTAAAAACCTGAGTGTGGGCCACATTTACTTCACTTTTTAGATATGCATACTCGTTTTTATAGGCTTTGAAACTTGGAGCGAAGACTAGAGATGAGGATGTTTTCCTGCAACAACTTCGCCAAGAGGGACAAGCCATTGTAGCAGTGGAAAAAACATCGGTACATTACATTCAGTTAATGTTTTGCATTAAGATGTTTTCCCCAAATTACTGTTTTCGAAGATTCAAGATTGTTGCAGCGCGATCAAGGAGGATCGTCAGCAGCTGTTGCTCCAATATCTAATGTGAAACGCGAGGCAGTGCATGTGCGTACCGAGGAGAAGATGGTAGCCACAGTGAGCCGAGATGGAGGTTTACAAGGAGTGGAGGCATGTCAAGCCATTGTTGTACGTAGAATTAAAGATCAAAATCATATCAATTTAGATTCTTGGAGTAGTTTCGCTATCGGTATCATCGCCGGAATTCAACACAGTTGCTGTTCAAATGCATAATAAAGCCCCAGCGGGAGCGCAGCTGCAGGTTTGTTGAAAATTGATAAGTCGGATCTTTTGACCTATGCATCAACAACATTACCGAAGTGATTTTAATTGTCAGTTTATGGTAACTGAAAGATTAGCGAACGCTGAACAGTGGAAGATTCTGTAGGCCCCAGCTAAAGTGATGTTTTAGGTGCATCCCAATCTTGATAAAAAGGAGTGGCAGGCTACTCACATGCTCAAACTGAAGTCTACCGGGAAACCGTTCCCAGTCAACAACGATGTGGGCGTACTGAAGTGGAAAATGGTACTCACCGAAGAGGAACAACTTCCTATTGCTTGTGAGTTATGAAATTTCTCATTTTATTTTTCAGTTATTTAATTTTTCTTGCTGCTGCGTTGTTGAATTTCAGTCTAAGTTTTTTCCACGATGTCTATGGCTAATGCATTCCATTTAAGTGAACTGCTGGCCACAAGAGTCTGCTGATGGTTGTCAAGTAAACATTGAGTACACATTGCAAAGAGAAGATCTGTCTTTGGAGAACGTAATCATCACAGTACCACTGCCGTAAGTATATTTTTTGAACTGCGAATTTATCTGCTCAGGATTGTTCATTTGCTGAGCACAATCTGCTTGGCTTAGGCAGAGCGCGGCGACGTACACATTTGTCGCGGTCTCATATTTATTATCATATTGCATAATAATGTGGATTTATAAGTTAACAGTACATAAGTAATACAAGAATACCTGCCCTAAAAATGCCGGCCCTGGATTACCCTACTGTAACCGTGAACCAGGGCCAGTGTTTATGGTTGCGGCTGCAATAAAGAAAATACGTGCGCCAATTCAAGCATCTTCTAATCACAGCGAGCCCTGTCAGAAGGGTATGCTCATTCGCCGCGTGCCGCGCCGTGACTCAATTCATCGGGTTTGGAGATAGTCTCGCTAAGGAGAATCGCTGTTGCGTGCAAGTAGATGAGCGTGGCAAAAATTGGAGCAGATGTGCCCAAAACTGACCGCGCCCCACCCTTTCGTAATTTCATGTCTAGCAAGGGATAGGGGGCGTCGATACAACGCAGATGGCGTGGTCGCGCGAACTTTGAGGCGAGCAGTGGCTCACGGTATGGGTTGGTATTTCGTTCACTGACTGGATGTCAGGCGAACGTGGAGTATCACGCGCCAGGAGACTCGCACTCTGGTTAAACCTTCGCTTCAAAATCAGTATACCTTGTTTAAATGTTTATCACGGACCAGGAATGAGGGGCCTACACAAAATTGGAAACCTTTCTGTAGAATTTCCTTCCTACCGTAGCCTATTTGTATGATTGAGTTTTTAGTGCTGCTACTGTTCCTGTAGTATCCGACTGCGAAGGTTCATACGAGTATCAAAAGAGCCGCAATCAACTTGTATGGACAATGCCAGTGATCGACAGGTAACGGTTACTTTGTCTGTATTAGGTTCTCTTTATATTGTTGTGGTATTTTAGCACTAATTCAACTGGAACTCTGGAATTCACTGTGCCAAACGGCCACGCCGACCACTTCTTCCCAGTTCATGTCCGCTTCCACACCGAAAAATTGTACTGCGACATTGGGGTGAGGTGTTTCGCTGAACGTCTGCTATGCTTAGCAGTTTCCATTGGGTCTTTATGTGCTTCGGCACAGCTAACTAATATTAAATCTATATATGAATGCTTTTCAAGGTGGACGCGGTTCAAACGATTGATGGCAGTTCGGCGGTACCATTCTCTGTTGAAACCCGCTTGATTACTGAGAAGTACGAGGTAGTGTGAAGTCATTCACCAGCACAATTATTGAGCGCTGTCGGTTTTTTTGTTTACTTGTTTCTATTAAATTAAGGATTTAGTTTATCAGATGGTTGGTATTGTCTTTTTAAATTATTTATTAATCTACTTTGGCGGTAAGCAATGCCGTTTTGATCTGTGATATCAAATCTATGGTGTTCGCTTTTTTCCTTTAAATATGTACAGCCTTTACAATTAAACATTTTACATACGATGAGAGCACTTTTCTTGGAAAATGATGTGATAAGACAATGAATTGCTTTTGAGAACCTATTATCACTTAAGTAATTCGCTCGTTTTACTCTTTTGCTCTATAGTTATTTATGTGTAAACATTCATTCTTTAAAGTGGAGCAAAACTATCTGAACGTCCATAACATTGGTACCAGTTGGTCCTGTTTTGATGTGGTTTTTACCATCGTTGTATGCAGACCAGAACTCGTACGAGTTTGACGTGTTCAGGTAGCTGTTACCCTCTTTTACTAAATCGTCCTTGATGTCATCATTAGAGATAAGCGCCCCAGCTGCATCAGTGGGCCCATCCTGCCCATCAGTTCCAGCTGCTAAAAACAGGAATGGTGGAAGGGGAACAGAGTTTGAGCTGAGCGATATCAGACAAGAGAGTGCCATTTCTTGACATCGTCCTCCTCGTCCTTTACCATGAAGTACAACAGTCGTCTCGCCACCGAACAGTAAAGCAACCTAGGTAAGACACAAGTTTCCTGCAGGTTAAATTATCAAAAAGCCGACGGCATTAGCTACTGGGTGGCCTACATTCATTAAATTCACCTTGTCGCCTTGGAATTTAGTTTTCTTGCCAAATTTCTCCAATTTTGTTGGTAGACCGTCTTTTCCAGCACAGATTATCTCAGCAAAATATCGCCCAACCTCTGTAGCATTACCCTCAAGCCCAGAGCTCACAATATGCGAATCGTATCCAAGTGAATTGAAGAAATCCTTCATTTCCTGGAGAGCATAACTATTTGAAGCAATGATGATGTTGTGTGGTTCAGAACTACCCAACGTGGACGGTGAGGATTCCTGAAGAAGTGTTTACAGAATTTGTTATGCTTGATTGAAACACATAAGCGCTTGCTAAATGATAATATTATTTTACCCACTAATCAGAAAAAAATATTTGACACACCTGGACCTTGTCCAGTATTTCTGATGATAGCAACGATGTCCATTTCGGAGATGTAATGATTTTCCGAGACAATTCTTGCATGGAAGCCGTCTGTGGAATAGTAGGACCGCTTGCGATAAACTGTATCAGGTCATCGATTAGGTCCGATATCAGCAAGCTGATCACCTGAACAAAATCTGTGATTTTCACAACAAGATGAGTATTTCGAAACCTCAATTTCAGCTGAGTGGTGGAAAGTTTTGAGAAAATGCATCATACCGTTCCTTTCTTCACAAAATTCAACGTTTTTCCTCCTTTCACTGCGGACAATTTCTGTCGAAATGCATTGAGTACCCGGATATCGGCACCATTTGCTGTGAGAGTTCTTATCGTGGAAAGTTTTGCGTCCAGGGAAATTCCATCAGGAGCACAGAACAGAGCTGAACCACCCCCTAGAAAAAAGTCATCAAACCTTGATGCAATGGTATTTCAAGGCCATCAGGGTATCAGAGTACGCAGACTTTCTTATAATAAAACCACAGAAATATGACCAGTTATCGCGAAGACAAACCGGCAAGAAAATGAAATTCACGAAAGATAACTGGCTGTAATAAACTGTGTGGAAGCTATAAGACTGGAAAAAAGGTTACATATTTCAAGATTTCTCATCCAATAGGAATTTACTGTAACTATTATTATACCATTTAGTGACAGTTTCACGTAGCGTAAAGTGCATGGAGATGAGTATTGTGTGCAATAACTCAAAGAAAGTTTCGATGGACGAAAAAGAAAGCAATTTTTATAATTGAATTACCTGAGAGAAGGAAAAGGAACACGACGTCATCTGCATCGTTCTTCTGGATAGAGCGGAGAGCCTCTTTAGTCGCAGCTACGGAATCCAAATCTGGCAAATTGTTTCGCCGCCCCATAACATAATACTTCGAGCGTACTAGCCGTGTGTCCCTAGCACAAGGAATATTTGTTTGTTTTGTTCACAACTACGCATTCTTGTAAAACAAGGAATATTTCCGATATGAAACGAACACATTTTCGATTACTCAAAAAGCTCGTCAATAATGAAGTGTAGAGAGATGCATAGTGAAGAGAGAGCACATACTAGTGATTGCCACACAGAATATCGTTAGCCTAAAGATTGGAGTTTTGTATAGGGCTTCGTGTCTACGGGCTGCTTTGATTCGGCCCTTTAAAACCCTAAATGTGCTGCCCTCGTCTGACTCTATCACCTGAACAGCGGTTCATAAATCCAGTAACGCGCGCAGGAACTAACTTGGCTTTTGCCATGCTAAGAAATGACTCCCCTGCCCTAAATCACTCATTTTCTCATTACCTCACGATTCCATTTGTACATTAACAACTGGAAGGCTTCGCTTCTAGCCATTTACGGCTGAGGGCTTTTTCGACAGAGAACATTATGGAATTGAAGTAGCCACGCTGCCCTTCCCCTCAAGGGAGAGAAGGAAATCTAAATGCTTGTTTACTTTTGGCAGGTTCGTATTTCCCTTATATAAATTACCTAAACCGTTCTTTTTGATGTCTTGAGGCAATATCTGTTGCAAAACAGTTTTCAAGGAATTACTTCCCCGACGTACGGACAACTTGAACTCGGTCCTTTAAACTGCCTTCATTTGATGCTCTCGCCTACACTCTCTCGCTTAAACAGCTGCTTATGGTTACTGAGATCGAACACATTCAAACTTTGCCACATTGTATATGGCTCACCCACTACGGAATCTCCTCCTTCAAAGGCTTAGTCCCTAGAGCTGTCACCCTCTTTCTTGGGTTTCGGAGACCAGGGCCGTATGCTGAATGTTGGGTAGGGGCTGGGGTCCCCGGCCCGCGATGCTGAACGTTGGGGCTCCCAGCAGAGTTTCGTCGCGGGACCGGGCAGCCTTTGACCGGTCCTTTGATTTTACGATTACTTTTTCGCTTTTTTATGTATTTACACTGCTTAGACAAATGTAAGATTTGGACTGCAGACTGCTTAGATTTGTAATCTAGAACAGTGAAAAGACAAAAACTTCATCACAGAATTAAAGGACTGGCCAGTCACCTGTAGGTCCCGCGACGAAACTCTGCTGGGAGCCCCAACATTCAGCATCGCGGGTCGGGGACCCCAGCCCCTACCCAACATTCAGCATACGGCCCCAGCGCCGTTCTCTAACGGTCTGTGCTCTAGCGTTTCGCGGCAAGAGAAATAGGGAGGTTCAAGTAGTCACGTAATCCTTCCCCCGTACCCCTAAGGGAAAACACATCAGACCCATTGGAGCGAGAAGAGAAACATTTATGAAAACACATTCGAGGATTCAGACTCATTAACAGAGACAATTCGTCAAGGATATACTGTTTTACCGAATTACTTGGAGCAATTGCAATTCCATGTGATTCGTCGAACCTAGCCCGGTGTTCTCGCCAGAGGCCATTGCGAAACGATGCCTTCCAAAAAGCAGTTGAACTGAACGAAACGCGCGTAGTTGATACACCAGTATCGAAATGCTTTCGAGCGAAAGTGTTACAAGTAAGTTTGTCATCGGCGAGTTTCAACGCCTAAAATACATATAGAGTTGGAAACACCTGCTTTTCCACGGAGTTACACAGGACAGACCACAACACTAAACTACCACATAATTTTCTTTCTTGCATGGGTGAATTCAAAATAGGATTGCGTCAGGAACTTGTCAAGGTAGGATAACAATATTTCCCCAGTTTACTCTATTTAAAAGCTGAATCAATTTCGACAGGCTTCAGCGACATGTTTTGATTGCAATGACAGGAGTTCTGTGACAAAAATTCAATCCCTTCCCGTAAGATTTCATATGGTTTTTCCATTTTGGAAAAAAAAGAGGAATAGCTAATGAGGCTTAAAATTATTATTTATCCTTTTCTACACAAGCAATTAGGGTGTACTAGGCATCGCAACCACCGACTTAAACGCACTGCACAAGCCTCAGTCTTCATACAAATCAAGCTCCTGTAAGAGATAGAAGTGTGGAATTAGTATTCAATATGAGAAAGTATTTGGCGACACTACTTTTCGGACATTTAAATGGAACCTAAAGCAAAACGTCGTAGAGCGCTAATGGCGGCGATTAAGCCTTCAGGGGCCGTATGCTATGCTCCCCCAACAGGGGAGGGGTCCCCGTCCCGGTATGCTATGCTCCCCCCGACAGTTCTCGGGGAGAGGCCACGCCCACCGATAGCCGGGGATATCTCCCCTATCGCCTGCCGATCGGGGCAAGCCGGGGATACCGTAATTTCGTAGCCGCCGTACGCATAATTGACTGTCGCGCGCACAATTCTTCTATGGGTTGCGTACTGCAGTTTTAAGAATTGCTTATTTGTGAGTACATCACTACAAATATGATGTGCAGAATAAGGTTTAGTGTCGGACACCCTTAATCAACCCCACCAAACTTTTTTCAAATGATTTGGTCACGTTCGATCCCATGATTGTTATTTATAGCATCTTAAACAAAGATTTGGATGCTATGTTATATTTTTTACATTTTGCAGATTTTTAAGCTTCGTACTTGAGATTGTGAGCTATTACATTACGTGACACTATTTACCGTTTAGATGGAGGCAGCCTGATGTAGCTGTTTTCCATCGATCAGTTAACTATATTTTATCGAAGATAGAACCAAAGATTTTTTTCACATGAAAAATATTGGCTATCGAAGCCACTTGACTTATTCACAAACGTGAAACGCAGTATTTAATTTCTACTGATCATATCGCGCACTGACACAATTCTTATACGTAGAAAATAAAGGCAGTATCAAATGTCTTGCCAACCAACCATAATTAAGAAAACTTGAACGCAATATTAAAGGCAAATCGCGCTCTGCGCTGGAAAAGGGGAATTAGAAGGATGAAACCGCGGGTTTTCCCAATTACAGAATGAGCTCCCTAAAAACCTGTTAACTTTGAATTGAGATACTGTGTGCAGGCTTAAATATGCGATAAAAGGAACAAGTACAATACAATAAATGTTCCATTGCAGCTGGCGTCCACAGTTGGGGAGATTGAAGGACTAATTTACGTACAAGCTGACTCCAGTCATGAGTTAGGCCCTTCTCCTCCTCTAATACTCGTTTGTTTCGAGTTAGATCTCTAATTTGTTGAAGCATTTCCATTGGATTTCTTTTGCGGAACATGTTCGTAATGCTTGTAGGAAGCAAGTAAGAATCATACCTATATTTAATACAAGGAGGTACTTGCTCGCTGAATGAAGCAATCAGCAGCGGGGAAATCTTTGTTTAAGTTCATCGCAAAATTAGATTGTTAGAAGATTATCTGCTTTTATTCTGACCACAGCAAGTTTTCGAGTTCTTCAAGATAAATCTCTGGCTAATCTAATACATTTTATAGAATGATGTATAGAATGATCTTCTTCGGATCATTACCAACATGGAGCGTGAAATGAGGTGGCTGATTAACTCCTTAAACATTCTCAGTAAATGAAGTAAACGATATACGTCAAATTGAGCATTATTAAAACGCTTCAGATGCTCTATGGAAGACAATGCTGATCATAGTCATAATATAGTGGACATCAAAGAATTCTAATGATTTTCTCCTTAACTTTCGAGGTAACATTGCTAATCTTCGATCCTGAGTATCCTATCCTGCATATGCACCCTAAACTTTATAATTAGTAGCTTTTTAAGCCTAAAACTAATGTCTGGCAAGATGCCAAGTTCTTCGCGCCATGGATACTCTGCATGTCTGCATCCCCTGGGGAGCCCCGCGAGCATAGCATACGGCCGCTTTCGGGGCGGCCGCAGCCGGGGAGCTCCCCCAATAGGGGGCCCCCCTTGTTGGGGGAGCATAGCATATACGATTCAGAGATGTCCGCCGGCGCGAAAAAACGCACAGGCGAAAATCTCCGCCAAGATTTAGATACGCATCGACTGAGAAATTGTGAAACGCGTAAGCGAAACGTCCGGAGCAGGCGAATTTCAGTCAAGAGTTTGATATGTATCGACTGTGAGAAACGCACAGGCGGAAAATCGCGTGAGCGAAGCGTTCGTAAGTCGATGCGTATGATACTCATTTTCGTCGATCCTCCCACTTCACGATTCGCCTGTGCGTCTTCGTTCAGTCGATACCATTTCTATTGTTTCGCCTTATGCTTGTATTGCGCGGCAAAGCGGAAATCTCTGCGTTTGTGCGCGTAAAGCGTTTTTGATTTTTTAAAAAAAAAAAAAAATTTAAATTTTTTTTTTTTTTTTTTTTTTTTTTTTTTTTTTTTTTTTTTTTTTTTTTTTTTTTTTTTTTTTTTTTTTTTTTTTTTTTTTTTTTTTTTTTTTTTTTTTTTTTTTTTTTTTTTTTTTGTTAAAGGGGGGGGGGAATCGGATCTCCAGCATTGAATGCTGTGAAAGACCAAGATATGTTCGAGTTTACACGTCTCGCTCGAGAGAGCAGAGTGCCGCGCGCCGTGCCCCCCCCCCAACTACCTAACCCCTAACCAGCGGGATTAGCCACCTGAAGGGGGAGGTGAGGGCAGTTACTTGACATGCGTGAAAAGCTGTAATGTTCGAGTTCATCGAGAATCATCATGACCTCCCCCTGAGTGGAATAGACCCCAATCTACCGATACGAGAACGGCGATAACGCGACTAGGCGATTTGGTTGGCGATTATGCTCCATGGTCGAGGAATAGTGCACATGATCGGATGAGTTACGCCCAGTTGAGCGTTCGTCCGATGCATAGCGTATTCTTCGGTCGATACCATACAGTCATTTAGCAATAATCGCTGAGCCCCAGATCGCTTTGTCGCATAATCGCTTCAATCGCCATCTGTGAACGGGGCCTAACAACAGCAACAATCGACGTGGGTAGATGCAGAATCTATGGTGGTTCAAGGCCGTATATCCAATCCCTTCAGGCTGGGGAAGAAAATCCTGTGGCTAACTTAGCTGTTGGGGGGCCGGAGGGAGGAGCAGCCTCGGGCGCGGCACTTGCTCACCTGGGCTCTCTCGAGCGAGACAGTGTAAACTCGAACATTCCAGCTTTTCACGCATGTCAAGTGACTGCCCCACCCCCCCCCCTAGACTGCCTACACTCCCCCTGGCCCACGGATTTCCGAACATGCCAGGCGAGCAGACTGCCGCGCCGCCGCGTGCCCCCCCCAACTAAGTTAGCACCAATCCCTTTACTTGTAGTTGGTTGGCTTCACAACAGTTTCTCCACGGTAAGGCTTACTTTAACCATACTACATGAGCTCAGTGCCCCGTAGGAGGCGTTGAAGATGCATTGTAGTATGTGCTGGTTAAAAGTAAGCGTCTATACCGTGAGGGGAAAATGCTTTGTCTATTGTTTGGGATACGTATAGATTTATGATCTTTCTTCTTCTCTCAATAGCGGGAAAGTGTGTGTGTCCTCAATAGGAGATGTTGGGTGTGAGTTGAACTAGCACAAGTCGCAGGTGTCTGTTCTCACTGTCTCAAAAGTGGGTGCAGGGGCTCTAGGGCCTTGAATACCATTTCTATGACTTTCATTAACCACGTTCTTGTCAAGAGGAATCTAACTATTTTCTGTCAAGCGGTGATAAGTATGATTTTGTAGCTTTCAACTCGACGGCTAAGAGATTGGTCGATGGGATTTTGCAGTCTCCGGAACACTGCTCAAAATGTTTCTTTAATACTGAGTAGCAGAACCTACATATCCACAGTCGCAGTGGCCACGATAATAAAATAAGGGAATTCTAGGATGACGGGACTCCGAGGACGGAATAAATTGAGCCTGCGTTCTTTTAGTAAATGCTCTTGATAGGGTGATTTCTGTGGAAATAATTATTAATAGGGAAGTGGGTATTTTGTTTTCAATGGAGTCCTCGCCCGTTGACGAGCCATACCAAATTGTGTAGTTTTTTTCAGAGCAGTTGATGCAAGATGCTGACAAATTATTGAACAACTTTTTTGATGCTTACTTAGTTTGAGGGGCGATCGCGAGACCGCAGTTCACATATGGACCGCATTCTCTCAGAAGTGTTGAAAGTCGATCATGAAGCAAGTCTCTCGAAATTTTCACTGTTCTTGGTTTCAACTGAAGAAAGAGCAAGACAAGCTCATATATTCGTTTTTGGGCCGCCGTCACCCTTTCTGCAAAGTCTTGCGAGCCTGTGTGATGCTTAGACGAAGCTACTGTGATTTACTTTGTTCTTTTGTTTTTTACACTACACATGTCTTGAATAACTTCACTGTCTATATGAGACGTGCCTATTATTTATATTCTCAGTTCTTTGACGTCGAATCCGGACATTGAGGTAAGAAGGGTAGGGAGCCTATGATAGTTATCCTTGATGCTTTTGTGTCTGGAGGGGATTATTGAGCTTGAACACTGCGTCGGTTTCTCCTTTTTTAAGGGCTTTGAGTGATATGCGAGAATATGTCATTCACATCACGGTTTCAAGTATACGACAGGTTTATGTTTCCTCTTAGGGAACGTGTCTATGTGGTTTCTTCTTGCCTTGCTCTACAGCTTTCTGTCAAGTCTGTGCGGCTACTTTGGTATTCGTGTTGAGAATGCGTAATTTAACTCGCTTTCGAAAGGAAGCCAGGACGAAGCCCCTGAAGCACTGACTCGTCTCGGTCGGTTTATCTCGGGCGGCTTCGGAGTGAGCAAGCTGTATTTTCGGATGGAATAATTATCAGAAGCTTTGAATCAAGGTGATACACGGTTAGTATGAATTTTACTGGACACTTATAAAGCAATTGCAGGCAAAGGGAAGAAGAGACGATATATGAATTCTTATAAACGCAGTTTTGAATTTGTGAAATGGAGAGGGCAGCTACGCCCTGCGTGTGTTGCCCCTTGCCACTTTTCCGCTCTTTCGTCTTTTGCTGTGGAACTGATGTGCAACAAGTAGCACGCATCGCGAGAGGCGATCCGTCCGCCTTTGGCGCGCAAGTGCTGGCGACGTCGCGCGGTGACCTTTGCCACACACCAGGGTACTTCAAAGTGACAGTGATAACAGGAGATACGCTTCATACTCAATGAATACGAATGTCATAGAAACCTGCTGTATAATCGAAAGTCAAACATTTATTAAGTATTCTATCATGGTCATAAGAAAACAATGGAATAAACTAGCACTTGGAATGGATAACAGGGTAACCGGCTAATGCCCTCACTTTCGACATGTTAGTACTGAACCTTTTCAACCTTGTTCGACCACAACTTGAATGGTCGAAGGCAGTCGGTAGCCGAAAGGTGCTCCAGTTTCCTGAAAACGTTGAATACAGATTGTAAGGTGGGCTATCACTTACTATAAAAGTGGGCCAACAAGAAATGATTTCTGTGTTTTGATCAGTCTAGGCTTTGAATCGTGTCAGCCTGGAGAAACTAGCCTAAAGCCGGATCTTGAGCCTTGGAGAAAGCCCATTAAGCACACACGATCATGTCTGTGGAGTTCCTATTACGTGAATACAGAGCGGCGTGATTATGCAGAACATGGGAGGTGGAACAATGGGAAGCTTCGCCTCACAGGTGCGCCACCGCGGGCTACGAGTCACAAGCCACACCCTTCGCCTTTAGTAAAACCTCGAGAACAGCAGGTAATTACGGCACGCACTAATAGCGCTTACTCGCGCGCGTGGTGACTCACGAAAGAGCTAAAAGCTAAAGTTTGTCTCCCAGAACTATTCTCCCTAATCTACTTATCAATGACCCCTGATTGACTTATTTAATCTTCGTTCCTTGAAGTTCCTTGTCAAACTGTTCCATGGGGCCGTTAAAATGGACAGATGAGGACGGGGCGAGGAGGAAAGAAGGTCGAATGGAAGGCGCCTTTAGTAGAAGTCGAAGAGGCCTCTCAAGTGTGGACACAAAAACTGCGATTAAAGCGTTTTTTAGAGGTCGTGAGCACAGAAGTTTGCTTGAACAGTGTTGAGAGAACCTTTGTAGCTGAAAAGGAACTGGGGGTCTCGTCATGTGTAGGATCTTTACGGAAAAACCATCATAGGAGAGACGAAATTAAGCTCTACGAGCACTAAAGTTACCCCTCGAAATTGGCGCGTCAGCCGTACGCGTTTGCCGTCTGTCTTCTTTCTCACCGCTCGGTAGCCCGTCTGGTCTCGGCTCATGTCCAGGGCTACATCCGTAAACTCCTATATTCTAGGACGACATCTCCAATGGAAATGAGGACTTTTAGTGGTATTGGTTGCCCGCTTCAATTTTTTCTTCATTTTGCGGGACCATCGAAAGCACCACTAGTTTTGCGTTTGTGGCGAACGATTGATTGAAGTACCAACAGCCTTTCAAAAAACAGGAAATTCTTCCGAAATTCTCGTAGTTCACCTCGCAATAACATCGCACATGTGGAGGAAATTCCTGATGCTTCAATATTTTATTCGAATTACAAAATTAATTACTTTTCCATTATCAGCACTAGGGCGGAAGTGGTGTAGTGGCAAGTGGCACGCTTACCACGCGAGCGGTCCGGGGATCAAATCCTGGATCGTGAGTCGCCCGGGCCAACCAAGCCTTCCATCCCTCCGGGGTCGGTTAATTGGTACCAGACTTGTCTGGGAGGATAAAAAACACTGACTTGAACATCGGCTGGCCCCCGCAAGTCATTGTATAGGCCACATCGCATTCAAATGCCACTGCGAATGTACAAATGGAAGTAGAATGCGTGCCGCATCCCAAAAGGGATTGATCAACGGCAAATGCTTTATCCTTATCCTTTAGTCAGCACTAATTCTGAGTATTGTTTACTGCAAACATGATAATCCGGAAAATATTAGCGGTTTTCAAGCCGTTTGCCTACAGCTTTCAAACAGCTTTTGGCGTTTGATCACGCTCCGCATTCATCATTTAAGTACATAGAGCAATATTCAATTTTGGCTACAGGAGTTCTATGTGCGTCTCGAAACAGTACACTTTTGGGTATGGTTTGCCCCTGTAGGTTATGAGTTGAATAGTACCTTGTTAGCCAAGTGGGTAGAACTACTGTCTATTTGGTCTCTAGGCGTAGATTAAATTATAAAATTTGGGCATCTCCTAATTCTAATTCGCTCTTCTAATTTAATTAGCGAAGAATGTTTTTGTTGACAGAAAGGTAAGTAATTTTCTATTTGTTTCTGACTGTGATAAAAATTATTCTTGTTACTATACCATTTTTGAAAACATAATGAAGATTTAGCGACCCGGAGGAGTTCATCGCTCAACCTACCTCGTATCGTCGGATCTTGGATTTTTCAGGAAATCATGGAATGCTTTGTCATCGAAACCGATTTCTGCTGCCTGTAATAATTCGTATTGAGAACCGGCAATAGATCAGATTCAATCATGTATTATACATATGACCCGGGAAAAATGATTTCAGTTTTGATTGTAATTTTAAAATAATGATTAGCCTTAACTTGTTTTTGATAAAACGCTTGCCTGCTCAGCTGATGCTCCGTAGTAGATGGCATCGAATCGGGCCCACAGACAGGCTCCCATGCACATCGGACAGGGGTAGCACGAGGTGTACAGAACACAACCAGACAAATCGAATGTGCCTAAAATGGGGACCTTTCTTGACTAGCTATGTAAATCAACTGAACGACTTTAAAAATATGTAGTAACGCTCCGTCCGAGCTGTGGTGGAGCCTTTCATACTATAAATACATACAGATTCGAACTTATGATTTGTTAGTGAAGGGGAAAGAAGCTTGAGAAAAAAGCTTCAAAAACCTACCGAGTGCCTTGCAAGCGTTCCGAATTGCCGTCACTTCGGCATGCATCGTTGGATCGTTCGTGACTATTACCTGCAACACAAGCAACTCATTTTCTGTAGGATTTACGCCTTCCGTCCTCGAATTCAGTACAGTTTCATCAGCAGTGGATGACCTCGAGAATATTTGACTGGGATATCCCGTACTTACGATGGCTCACTTGCCGTGCCCACGGGCGTAAAGCCACTCATGAATCGGACTTCGCCAAAAGCAGCTGAACGGTCCACCTCTTCAGGGTCGGTTGACTGGTGTTTAAGTTCAAGGATTACTAAAACACTGAATCATGTATCGATTGGCCTTTGAAATTCATTCCCCAAGTGAGATCGTATTCAAACGACCCTGAATCGAAGTATGTGTAGTGCGTGGCGTATCCAAAAAGGCATAGCGAACGCAGAGTAATTCATCTGTAAGATTTCAGCGAATACTGCTCGACCCTGGATTTTATTCATCCGTGTACTTCTTTGTATACGGTCTCCTTGAAGTTAATTTGATTGTTCTCGCTTTTATTAAGATTTGACTTTATAAGCTTTCTACTCCCACAACATTTATAAGCAAATATGCAGGGGGGGGGGACAGAAAATTACGTGCGCCATTAAAAACGACCTAAGTTCATTTTGCTCATAAAAATTCAGAATCAATTTTATAAAACAGCAAACCCTAACAATGATTATAAAAGGGTGTCAAAGTAGCCGCTGCTTAAGTTTTGATAAGATTGAATTATTTCGACATTGGAGGTCGATGTTTCGCGGCGCTAGGCTGGAGGGTCGGCTTAATGGAGAAAGAATTCTCCATTTAGCGGGCTAAAACTAGAAATAACTATCAACTTTATTGCTGAACTCTTGGAAAACATTTGTACCCTCGCCTTCAAATGACCAGAAATTGTGCAATTGCAGAAATTGACGTGGCATTAACGTGGCATCGATTCAAGAACATCTTTGAGCACACGTGATGTCACCTTTTCATCGAGAATTTAGCCACGTGTGCCAATGCCACGTCAATTTCTGCAATTGCACAATTTCTGGTCATTTGAAGGCGAGGGTAATTGGAAAGCACCTGCATGAATTCCGTTCGCTGAAAGTATGATGATTTGGAGTAGTATCAGTGCTTTGGGCAACCCCTCCCCCCATTGAATTTCATCGATCAAGTCATGAAAATCAATGCGAAGGATATATCATGAAGAGGTCTTCAAGAAAGCTCTGGTGCTCTGGAAGCAGAGTCACAACAATCTTGTCTTTCTTTGCCCATGAACAAAAAATGAAGTCAGGATATTTTTCGTGGCGCACGTAATTTTTCGCCACCCTGTATTACGGAGAGAGAGTTTCATTTGCTTCCAGTTCTCTCCCAGCAAAACGATTGCGTTTAAGCTTCCTAACTTTATTTGCTTTTGTTGGGTGTTTGCTTGATGACGTTAATGATTTCATAGCTGCACTTCATTGCTAGAAGTCCGCCAACTGCAGCATACTGTAGGTTTTTTGTATATCATGAACATACCCCTGTTATGTCATTGATCAACGCATACCACTAAAAGTGAGTTGTGAGCCATTGAGCCTATATTTCAAAATTGTTTAAAAATTGGAACTACTTAAAAATCGCCTTATCGAGGGAGATGGAGTTCCCCACAAATAGGAGATTCTTCTAAACATTCAAAGGCAATGTCCGGGATCGAAATGGTGTGTTGGGATGCATGACAGTGGGATGTGAAGGGCAACGTCAGTAATGAAAAAACGAGAGAAAAAAACGGCAAGAAATCGTGAACAGGAAGCAAAATGGAAAACCCTCTACAATGATAGCGAAGTGAGGTAGCATCGATTTGTAGACGGAATTCACGGTGAAGCAGAGCAAAATGCAAGGAAAGGGCGTCCTTGGGCCTTAATACTTCAACCTTCTTAAGTCGCGACCCCAAGTGAGTACACACATGCTTTCCACTTGCCTACCACTCTATATTTCTCGCGCAAAGGCTCCACTTCGTCCAGAAATCCCGGTATTTGGCCTTAAGCGGCGATTGCGAATTGTCTAGAGCTTTTAGAGATTCACACAACTGCCAAAGCAGTTGTGCTGCTGTCATGTGGCAAGACTCATGTAGAGAACTGAGGCAAGGTGAGCCGCTCATGGTGGGGGATAGCCAAGACGAATTTGAATGGTTGCTGGAATCATACTCGCTCACGCCCACCTCGCCCACACCTCTACGCGAATTGCACCCCCAAATTTTAAAGGATGGCTTTGAAAGATTAAGTGGGTCGGTAGCTTGCACAAGGTTAGTAGCATTCTATTTGGTAAACCGTTCAAGAGCTGAGATTATAGATTGAAACCCACTACTTGCGTAAATCATCACCTTATTATTCAAGTTAGCCTCAACCTGTCAACCGTAGTACTTGCCCGATTCAGAATTTTTACCTCCCCTCCATCCTCGGTGAATGATAGTCCCGACTTCCGATGAGCATATTTCAACCTGACAAATCTACCATACTTCCCTCGAAATCTCATAAGCACAGTGGCAGCAGGTGTGGGGAGTAGTGGTATAACTACAGAAAAAGCAAGTATCGTTCAAATCGCGATTCTTTTATCAAAATTCTCAGAAGAGTGGCTTCTACCATGTATTCAGGAGATCTAAGCATACTTTGCGGGGGCACTCCTCAGTTGAAATCACAAAATTCCGACTGCTCGTCCATAGTCCACTAGTCGCCACTTAGGAATCATCCTCCTCTACCAGAGGCATAGAAGGATCACATCGCCCACAGCATGGATCCTTACCAGGGCCTGAAGTAGGGTAGGTGAGTAGGTACAGGTAGGTAGGTTGTACAAGGCGAATGGTCGCGACCCCGACAGCAAAAAACTGGCATTTGCATAGTCATGATTGTCTGACTGCTGGTTTTTGGCAACAGTTTTCGTCTTCGCGAAGGTTTCACATCAAGAATGCTCCCGGTGGTGAATAAAACTTCTTCGCCAAATGGGACATAGGGTCAAAAACAAGTCAAAGTCAATTGCTAAAACGTTCAGCCTTGCCGTTCACTGACGATGTCGACTAACCAGCTCAACAGGTTTTGCGTGTGAGTGCTGACAAACTATGGTATTTTTACCTTGAAAAAGTGAGTTGGGATGAAATGTAACTTGAAGCGTACTTGCCCTATAAGCGAGAGGTGCGGGTTCGAATCCCGTCTGGGGCGAAAGTTTTGTTCACAACCCTCCACTCGTGTGAAACTTTGGTTAGTTGTCATTTTCTTTCAGCACATCCCACTTCTTGAGTTGACTCCCGCCCGAAACCATTCTCCCATCGGGAAACAAGTAAACATGAATAACAAATGGATTCGTATGGTCGATCACATGCACAAACGATTGCTCACATCAAAGCGATGAAATTGCGAAACTTCATTGCTCTCGGGATGTGTTTACAGAGAAACAGATGACCATGCTTCATCGTTTACTTTGCTTTTTTGCTCGATTACCAAACATTACAGCGCTACGAGACAACTTCGTTTATGATGTCTGGATTTTTCAAACACTCGCCTTTGACAAAAAGTGGGAATCAATGCGATGGCGTGGGAAGAGGCATAAAAACCTGGGTAATCACAGCGATGACACAGCTGAATTTCGTATTCCAACCAGAAGGTCCGAATCCACGTCAGCATCTGACGAATACCAGTAATACAAGAGAGCTGTTGGAATCGCTGCTCAGGGTGTGAGCTGGAATCTTTTCGTCTAGATCTCTTCATCTAGATCTTCTGAGAAGTGTTATATCGAGCCTAGCGGTGGCGCCTGCCCAGGAAATTGTAAAGGCCCTGTCCACAATTTTGGGTCTTTTCACCTACACAGTTTCGAGGTCTTGTTAGCAGACCAAGTAGCTTCAAGGCAGTCAGAAATCGGCTTCAAAATGATTTCTCCCATTCAACCCCTTCTTTGGGTCTTTTGGGAAAATTTGCAATCAGCGTGGCAGAATTGGGCGCAGGAGGCTGAAACTGAAAGACAGGTCTCCGAAACCGTTTTCAGGTTCGGAGGGCGACAAATTAGCCAAGGCATTTGAAGCAGCATTGGAAAGGATGATGCATTCCAGTCCTTTTGTGGATTCTGTGAATTTTGTAACTAGCGCAGCAAGAATCGGGAACTTGATGAGGAAACTGTAGTTTTCAGGACTTTGAAGTACTGAATAGTACCTCCGAATGGCTCACCTGTAGATGAACTCTATGAAGTTTTTGCATTTTATAGCAAATTTTAGGGTTCTACTCAGTAAGGGGGGCATGTGGTGCGACAGCTCCTATAGCCTGAAATAAACCAATTTTGTTGGCAGGAGAAATGATCTCCGAGCTGAATGAAAACGGAGGCGAAATGGCCCACTTACCGCGGGGATTTTTTGGCCTGCGACAGTTGGAATTTTCTGTAGGTGACAGCAGCTGTCGCTCAACAACCCCCTTACCCCTTGACTGGATGCGACCCTATTTGTGATTTATAAAGTGTTCTTCAATTATAAAAAAACTGTGGGTAAAGCCGCTCACAATAGCTCCCGATTCAAGCAAAAATGGTTATTCGCTCACCCTCGCTTGAGGAAAACGAACCCATTTTATGAGCCGCGAATTCCTCTCGAACCTCGCTCGGGCTGAGGATCATCGTTCACTCAATGAATGAAAGGTCAATTCGTTCATTGAACCCCGTCGATCCCTCAGCTTCATCGGTCACGTATAATTGTTTCTTCCAAGCAACAAAAAAGGTTTCCAGCAAACTGCGATAATAAGAGATACGGCAGGAAATAAACGCCGTCAGGGCAAAACAGGTGATAGCGCCGAAATTGGTCGGTCTGATGGCAAAAGAAGAGCGAGTATTTTGTACGAACGTGCCGATTTCGTATAACTTCAATTCTCCCCCCAAACTTTTTACATTGGTAAATAAGGCAGTGCTGTTTTCTTTCAATCTGTGAAGCAAGTTAAATGGCTGATCGCCCCCGGATTACTGGTGCACCTATACGTTTTTGAATTTTTTTAACACTTCTTGGAGATTTTCCTGTTTCACTCGCTTGTGATATGTTGCCTGGAGGTTGCGTAATTCCTACGTACTCGAATACAAAATGGTCCGTCGTTCTGACCTACGGAGCGCGATCATCAAACTTCACAACGACGGCAAGCAAACAAGAGAAATTGTGAAGATCCTTTCCGTACCTCGAAGGACGGTTCAGAATACAGTACGACGCTATAAAGAACTGAAGACCGAAGAGGACAGGGAAGGAAGAGGACGTCCCACAACAGCTACGAGTCGGAGAAATGTGAGGCTCGTCAGAGAAAGAATTCGAAGGAACGCCAGGAGATCGATGCGCCAGATGGCGAAAGACGTTGGAGTAAGCGCGAGGTCAATGAGGAGGATTGTCAGAAGTAAGCTAAGGAAGTTCCCCTATCGCTTGCAGAAATGCCAACTCCTGACGGACATTATGAAGAAAAGGAGATTGGAGAGATGCAAGAAGTTGCTGCAGCGATTCACGGTGGCACGCGCCCGAGACATCGTTTTCAGTGATGAAAAGATTTTTACTCTGAATCCAGCCTTCAACTCCCAAAATGAGAGGATTATTGCAGGATCACTTGCTGATGCTACCACCAAGGCAAGACTCCAGGAAAGAGCGAAACACCCCCAGTCCATTCTTGTTTTGGGGAGGAGTCACCTCTACGGGGAAGACCCCACTTGTTTTCGTTGAAGCTGGTGTAAAAATCAACGCAGAGGTTTACAAAAATATCCTGGAGGAAGTTCTCAAGCCGTGGGCCAACTCCCATTTCGGAGAAGCCTACTGGTGCTTCCAGCAGGATTCTGCTCCAGCACACAAAGCAAAGATGGTCCAGGAGTGGTGCGCCGAGCACCTGCCCGACTTCATCAGACACGACGAATGGCCCTCCAGTTCTCCTGATCTAAACCCGATGGATTACTCTGTGTGGTCCATCTTGGAGAGCAAAGCGTGTTCTACCAGACATCCAAACTTGGACTCTCTTAAGGCGGCGCTTTCAAAATCTTGGGACGAAATCGATGACCAGTACCTGCGTGCCACATGCGAAGCATTTGTCGAACGTCTGAAGGACTGTGTGAAGGCTAAAGGAGATCATTTTGAGAAGCATTAACATTTTTTGTATTGTCATGTTTGTAGTAAATAATATTGATAATTAGAATTGATTTGTGAGAATTATTGTCAAAATGCCATTGAAAATTTAGTGCACCAGTAATTTTGCCCCACCCTGTAGAGCAGACGATTTTTTCAGTCGGCAATTTCCATGATTATCACGGCCTTCAAATGTCAGGTGATGAGGTTGGCGCGTTCCGGAAGTTCAGCTATAAATTCTTATGTGGTGATAAGCAC
The DNA here is from genome assembly GCA_036418205.1 of Ostertagia ostertagi. Lineage (NCBI taxonomy): Eukaryota > Metazoa > Nematoda > Chromadorea > Rhabditida > Trichostrongylidae > Ostertagia > Ostertagia ostertagi. The sequence continues at coordinate 11,071 of MU869017.1, read as the reverse complement.
GACTTATTCCACTTTGTCACCTGCCTTGCTCAAAGCGTTGCTTCCTCTCGCCGACGAATCGCGATAAGGACAGATCGTAGTAATAAAGGTTGCAGTGATAAAAGCACAAGGACAAGTAAAGGGCTACAGTGATAAAAGTACAGGCAAACGAAGCAATTCCCACATAGCTCACTTTTGTATTACCAACAGTGAAGAGAAATTTGTCCAGAGACGGGAAAATTTTGTTCCAGACTGGAATTGTTTTCTGGGAAAGCCACTGAATTTCAATTTCATTGGCCGAATTTTTTGTTGATCTTTACGAAAAGATCCATTTGAAAAAGTCGAGTTTCACCTAAAGAATGATGAACTTTTCGTTTTCGCTTAGCTTTTACTGGGATGCGCCACGCTTTCTAATTTCAGTCACGACCGTAGCAAATTTGAATGCGGTATATTCCAGTCAGTGATTTTTGGGTCTGCCGATTTCGAAAACGTCGTCCTGTTCGACGAGCCTGATACTAATTATATAATATCCCCTAAAGTCTTGGTTTGCCTGGACGAAAGCGGACCCGGAAAATCACTAAGAAGTATGTAAGTGCTGCAGAATAGCAAGATGAATTGAAAGTCGCATCCCGAGAATCTTTGTGTGGATGCGCCACGTACTGTACTTCGAATCAATGTCGTAGAGGCATTTGAATGCGATTGACCTATAGAATGGCTTTCAAGGGGAGGTCCATGCATCGGTGTTTTGTCTTCGCAGAAGAGTGCGATACTAGTGAGTCTACCCCGACGGATGGATTTATTTGCCAGGGTGAGACTGAATCCGAGATTTAGCTTCGGGCAATGCACGCCATACACAGCATCACATTACCTTTACCACCTTCGCCATTGAGACTCTTTTATGGCCACTAATTTCAGGTGAAACGGTTGAGGCTGGTTGAGCTTGAAGGGATAAAAATACACGGTCAGGTAAGCTTGCAAAGCTGTTTTCAGTTGGCATGCTTGTGAAATGCAAGTAGAAGAAGGACACTTACCATGTTATGGCCAGTGGCGACCACTTTTCCATTCTTGACCACGACTGCTCCGAATGGACCGCCATCGCCGGCTTCCACTCCTACACATGCCTCGTCTATGGCTTTACGCATGTACTCATGACCTGAAAAACTATTGCAAGTTGTGATCCGTCCAATAAGTAATCTCCTAAAGTGAGAGAAATTGGCAATTGAAAAGATTTTTTTTCTGATGCCGGTAAGATGCCATTTAGAGTTCGGAAGTTTTCCCCTCAAAGAAATATCGAATAGCAAGCGAATTTTTTTTCAGGGATTTTACATGATATGAGGCTGAGAAGAACTCCAAGGATCTCCCCTTACTTTTCGATAGAAAAACTACGAAAGGCACATACGATACACGCTCGAAAGGCTCAACTAATCTTCCTGTTTTGCCTCTTGTTCTTACTTTTTTTGGCATGCTACTCCCTCATTTTTGGTTTGTCACAGCGGATGGAAGTTTTGAGTGTTGTGTTCTGGGTCTCTAATAATGTATAAGGCAATACCATCACTAGAGTGCGTCTGTTGTAGGCATAGATGAATAAATAAACAATGAAGTAAATAAATAAGTGGATCTTGTTTGTTCCGCTCATTTCATCTATAATGGACAGATAATTGTTCCTTGCTCTCTGTTCTATTCTTGCTATTCCTTTTTCGTTCTTTTCTCGGGTGTGCCCTCTTATCCACATCGCATCCCTTGTATTCGACGGTGTCGTTGCAGAATTATATTACTGTAACTAACACAGCTACAAATACAACGGTGGCCACTTTTTCCACTTTTTCAGTCTGCCGTCAAGTGAGCCCTGAATGTTTTTTGCAAAAGGGTACTTTTCGTCAAATAAACTTAAGGCGTATTCCGCAATTGTACAGGGTATAGCTTATTAAGTCCTAGCAAGTAATTGTTGCGATAAGAAAGCAAAAAAAAAACGCGCTAAAATTCTTCAGCTAACGTTGCGCGCTAATAGTATGGGCGGGGTTTGTGCTCCGCCCCCATTCGCATGTGCTGTGCTATTGGTTGACCCAACCCCGTCGATTTTACCGTATGTAAGTGACGACTGACCAATGAGACTTTCGTAGAGGATGGGCCAAGACCCCGCCCATGCAATCTTCGTACAGTGTGCTTTTGAGGATTGTCAGCGGCATTTCGTTTTCTTTCATCTCTGATGGACCAACTACTCCAAGTACATTCATTTTTGAGCGCAACTACTCCTACCTATTCAAAGAGCATCTTCCGAGTTGACTCATCCACTGAGGCGTAATGTGCCTTTAAATTCATCTGCGATATCATTGGCAATCGTTAGATAGAACATTATGGAGGACTTTGGAGTGCTGAAGCGCAATATGAAAAGGATATAATAAATAGCGAGAAAAATGGTCGAGCAACGCAGTCGGCCACCCATAAATGGGTGTACGGTAGCTTGGACGTACCAGAAGTTTTTTGAAAAAGAAAAACGGCTGTATTCACAATTGCTTATCTCAGGTGATGTGGCCGTCTGCTCAAGGTGTCCTCTGCTCCAACTCACCACGACCAATATCTAACATTTAAAAAAGCCAAGTGATAACGAAATTACAGCGATCGCAAGTGACATACTTTGAATAGTCATACGCTATAAGGGAATAAAAGGATAAAGGATAAAGCATTTGCCGTTGATCAATCCCTTTTTGGGATGCGGCACGCATTCTACTTCCATTTGTACATTCGCAGTGGCATTTGAATGCGATGTGGCCTATACAATGACTTGCGGGGGCCAGCCGATGTTCAAGTCAGTGTTTTTATCCTCCCAGACAAGTCTGGTACCAATTAACCGACCCCGGAGGGATGGAAGGCTTGGTTGGCCCGGGCGACTCACGACCCAGGATTTGATCCCCGGACCGCTCGCGTGGTAAGCGCGCCACTTGTCACTACACTTCCGCCCCGCAAGCTCGTAGGCAAGGGGTAGAAACTTGCCAGACGAAAGAAGTTGCAAGTGATGGCTAATGAGACATTCTTGCAAGAGAGCACAGTCCATAAATTAAAGGCATGCCCCACGACTAAGTTGTACTTCTTGCATGGGCTGGCAGAAACGAAAAAAGGACGCTCAGGTCAAAGGTTCTACCCACCTTCGCAATGGGATGTGCTAGGGCAATGAGAGACCAAGCGCTGAGTCTGGTAAAAGAAATAATAATCTGTCAGCACACCAGTTTACCCTTCTAATTTGAGACAGAGTATCTTTAGATGGTCCCTGAGCGCTCCGCTTAGGTCTCTATCGTGATTCCTCTGGCAGAGGCGAGATTAAAAGCCACTATTCCGTCAATCGAGTTCGTTGCGCTAGACGGTCGATCCTACTCCGAGAGAGGCCTCGCCGTCACAACGCTATAATGGCCATCCTCACAAAAGTCACCGCCTGTAGTTCGAGTGTCTACCATAAGAATAAAAAGGAGAAGCGGAACGAAGGCAATGGACTGAAAGGTCAGCTGCCTGTAAGCGAAAGCTTTTACACGGGGGTGTCTAGCAGTTCGAACCTGTCCTATTACGACGATCGGCTTACACTAAAGGAGAGTAGAAGGTGCAAAAATTATAAATCGCTACGTCGACAATTGGAGAAACTTAAGTGCGTTCGTGGTCTGTTCGTGCGAGGGGATATAGGCGATTAGGAATAACTATTAGAGAAGAGCCGTAAATATTACTAAAGAATGGCATACCTTAAGGGATTTCATTAGAATGTTCGTAATGAAATTTTCACTGAACATAATGTTAGAGATGACGCGGCGCGGATCTAATTCACGAGATCAGAGACCACATCCTATCACCACGAGAAAACTGCCTAGCCTCATGCCGTAGAAAATTCTCAGACGTATTTCCTTTCGCAAGAGAAATAGCAGCTAATCAATGGAAAGCCTACTCTGCGCAGGGTATATGCGGTTCTCACGAGACTACAATCCTAGTATTCGCGCTACCTGCACAACTATCCAACTATAATCTGCGAACAGCCGGAACAACCAGGCACCTCACGAAATCGACACGGAACCCCATCAACGGCAAGCCATGATCATCTAATTTCTATCAATTATCTCATTCAGCTAGTCATAGGTTTTTCAATAATCTACTATATATCATTGTCGAGCTAGGTTCGCTCTGGTGTGTGTTGTGTGTGTCAGGTCCTGTGTGGTGCCCCTAGTGTTCTTTCACGAACATTCGTACTCCGCGTCACATCACAGACCTAAGCGACTGAATCTGATGAAGCGAGCCAACACCTTGTTCTCCCGACCACAATGGTTATCAGGCATGAGGAGTTCGAGCCGATGGGAGGGACATGATGACCAAGGGAACTCAGCGTATTGCGATAATTGGCACTAGAGCGACTCGAATAATAGCTGATAAGAGGGCTAGAAAGCGCGCATTGCCCATTTTCGTTTTTGTCGTTCATCTATTCACGTCACTGGCGTATGCAGTGCGCTCCATACCTACAGTTGATTCTGGTAGTGGTCGGGTTCCCGGATAATGGTGACATGAACGCAAAGCGATCAAGCAAACTGGAACAAAAATAAGGTGCTGATAAGGGGCTCAGAACGCAAAAGTCCGTCGATCTCCGTTACGGCGCTCTGCGGTTGACACGACCCGCCGGCCACAGGCCCTCCTGGAAGGGCCCGCCCGGCTCGCGCCGCCCCCCGCCACAGCGTCCCACACACTCGCCGAGCGCTTTCAATCGAGGTGGGACGCGGGAATTGTTGTGGAGGTTTCGGAAAAGTGTTACCAACCTGCAATTAGGACTGACTAAGCGAGGCGTCAGAACGCAAAGTCGTTCCGATTCCGTTACGCCGCCAAGCCTTGCGTTGACCCCTACAGCGTCCATACTCGCAGGTGTCATGTGGGGTGGGACGGGGACATTGTTGGTAGGTTATGGAAAGTGGTTACAACTGATAAGGGCTGATAAGGGGCGTCAGAACGCAAAAGTCGTCGATTCCGTTACGCAGCTTGCGTTGACACTACAGCGTCCCTACTTCGCAGGTGTCACGCATGGGTGGTGGAACGGGGACATTGTTGGTAGGGGTGATGGAAAGTGGTTACAACTGATAAGGGCTGATAAGGCGCGTCAGAACGCAAAATTCGTCCACGATTCCGGCGTTACTTGGCTCGCATTGACACCAGAGCAACCATGCTCACAGGTGTTATGTGGGGTGGGACGGGACATTGTTGGTGGGTGATTGAAAGTGGTTACAACTGATAAAGGCTGATAAGGCGCGTCAGAACGCAGAAGTCGTCGATTCCGTTACGAGGCCTTGCGCTGACACTAGAGCTTCCCTACTTACAAATTCTATTTTGTAGTGCGTTACGTGCACACTGTATCATTGTATGCACCTGACCTACCATCTAACTAGCAGTCTATTGCACTGCACATGTCAACCAGTGCTCTAGCAATGGATCATTCTCATGCTCCTACTCAAAGTCGAAAGCCCAAACTCATTCAACCCGCAAAACCCCTATTTGGGGTTCTAGAATCAGGTGAAATTGCTTAAAATAAATGATAAGCCCTCACTCTCATAGCTTATCGATAAACAGGCATATTTCATTCTCCTTTCGAAACTGACAGCAAAAGATTCACCGCTAAATTATCTGAATGCAGGAAGAATGGTGGATGTTTACAGTTGTGAGATAAATATGCCAGTTCAGCTCCAGACGTTATCACGCGTATTTTCGATGGATTTCAGCGGAACTGGGAAAAGTCTACCACATTCAATAGTGAGGTGGCTAATGGAGGGCCTCATGCTGATATTCCATGGGTCTTTCAGTTTCACTAAAGCCTGCCGTGTGATGCGCGCGATAGCGTGCGGAGCAGCCGAGACAGATCGCGCTATTCATAACTCACAAGGTCAACGCAAACACACGCCTATCCGATTGTGTCGCGCCATACTCTACGAACCCAGAAGCCCTGCACTGGTTTGTCCCTCAACCTATGTGGGAACAGGTCGACACCTCATAAACTCCATATTTCTACAAGAACTATTCCATTACCTCAAAGGTGTCAGCTAGTTGTTTATCGCCCTAATTTTGCTAACTTTCTTTTTTAAGTACATTGAATGCCATCTCATTGTCGAATTGCCATGGATTGTTGTTTTTTCACATTATTTCTTTTTTTTCTTACATGTTTTAGTCTCTCGTTGTTATTTCTCTTAGGATGTCCAGAATATGCTATGCTTTTTTTACTATGGTTTCTTTGCATGCTTACGTGGATGCGCAATAAATAAGTGAATAAACAAATAAATAAAAAGATAACTACGTCTGCTGATCTGAACACGCGTTTAAAACAGTGCAAACCGTAAGGAGATGTATTTCGAATCTTCCTGCTGTGTTTAACTTTACGACGACTGATAATAAATTCTCAGCAATGCCCTGTTCTCCTCGATAGAAACAGTCAAAACTGAAAAGCGTTGAGCGTTTATAACTTACAGATATATCGCCTCCGGGGTTCTACATACGATATTCATCAGCTGTCAGAAATCTTATAGTTCATTAAAGTTGCTTTTCAGCCGCACACCTCATCTTTTGCACGCGCGATTCGGTTTCCGTCTAACGATGGCCGTTTTTCGTGATTAGACAAACAATGAGGCAAATTTCCCGAGGAATGCGAAGCGATGCGATCGCTACGATCAATGAACGAAGCAACTCCACCAGTGAACAATTTCGATCACTATCGGGATGCCTACTACGAATCAATGGCATCAAGGAGAAATTTCTCTAGGCAGGAAACCAGCGAATCAAAATAGCTAACAGGGAAGCATAACTGAAGCTGGATGATCGGATCACCACCTGAGTTCTTTATCAAAGTCTGGTTCTTCAAGATGAAACTGAAACTTTTGATAGCTCTGTTTGGTTTCGCCATGACGAGGCGAGAACACCAAATGAAAATTATGGGAAAATCCATTCGAAATCATGGATTCTAGGGAAGATTATGAAAAAATTGAATTTACGAAAGGTGCACACGCTCCACTGAGAGATATCTTTGAGAAAAATAACCTAGATTTCACCATAGAATGGGAGTGGTTGTAGGAAAATGAAGCGAAGAAGTTGGGCTTCTAGGCAGGATCAACTGCCCGCTGTTTCAATTCCAAAAAATTTAGAACCTCTCTCCTTCAAGGTGGGGGGGGGGGTCTCTATAGTACCCCTCACCCACCATCAGCTTTGTGGTAACCCCCTGATACGAACCCCTCTCTCGCCACCACAATCCACCCAGCTTCCAAAAATACTTTTTCAACCTTCACCTTGATCAATCCCTAATGCGACTCTCCTCCGAGAAGACTCAAGTACGACCCCTCACGTCGAATCCAGCTAGGGTCGACGCACGGCTGACCCTGCTTATAGGGATAGGTTCGCATTAGCTTTCTCTGGAGGGTTGAGCACACAGCTCGGAATGGTGGGAAATCCTTAATTTCTTGGGAATTCCTCCAAAATTTTTCTGAATTCCTTCGTTTTGAAGTTTTGACATAGTTTAGCGGAACCTCAGGAAGTGTTATGGACATTTTGAAATTACAAAGGATTTACCCTCCATTGGAGCTATTTGCTACTTTTTGTCTGGTTCTGTATAATTAATGCATCAATATTACCTTGTTGAATAATTTCGTTCACTAAATTACACTTATCGGTGGCCTTTCGTGTAGGGCGTAGGGGCTCCTTCTCGAAAGTCTATTCCAAGTCAAACAATACTTTCCCCCGGTGGAATAGCAGCACAGGTTTAGCAGGGCGAAAACTCAGATCTCTTCCCGGCATGGCACAGGCCGGAGGCGCTATAAAATACCTTCACAACAGCCGACTGCAGAATGTCTCAAGAAAATCGATCCCCTCAGGCGTATTGCCTTTGCGTTTCGGAAAAACTCGCCCCGGTTTGATTTTGGAAGAATGCTCTCCTATTTTGTGCTCAGTAACTGAATTCCAGTTGATTTGTAGGAAAACTTCTCATAGTCATTTTTGAATAATTGGAAATGGGGAAGGCATCGAGTTCCGAAACAAAGCAGATGAAACATCTTCTAATTGCTCACCTGCAGCATCCATGGTCGAATAGATCGTGGGGAATAATGTGAAGTAAAACGATAGTTCCCACTGAAGCTCCTCCCACTCACGTCACTTTTGTGGGTGGTCGCAGACACCACGAGCATCGATTTTGCTAAACTATGAGAAGAGAGGGTCGGAGAAAAAACCTGCTTAGATGCGGCACGTTTCACGTTCGATAATGCCATAGCACTTTGGCAATAAAAAAAAGAACACAGAACAGTTGCTGATCAAAGGAAGCTCTCAACCTGGTCTGTCAATGAAAGAAAAAGATTGTTATTTACTTCTAAAATATGAATAGCTCCTTTTTATTTGCACTTTACTTTTCGCTGCGTTAATTT
>MU869016.1:0-50164 GCA_036418205.1 Ostertagia ostertagi | reverse complement strand
AAGCTAGTGGCTAAATTTTAGCACTCCTTGCCATTTGGCTTTACAACAAAAGTAAGTTAGTGATATGGAAATCGTACTGTGAGGCAATAGACGAAATTGTGCTCACCGAATATAGTTGTACTGCGAAGGTGGCCTCAGATGGCTGCATCCACAAAACAACTGCCTGTGAAAGCATGCATGTGCACCAAGTGCAGACGAAACAAGTCAATAAAATCAGTAGGCAAAGAATACACTGAAAATCAAAGTACAATCAGTAGAGTGGCGCAGTTGCGGGCATTCTATCAACTTAAAAAAGAAGCCTTAAACATTTTTACGACATTCCCACTCTATTTTTATCATTTTCGGTGGTAAGCTCGACCAATTGTATTTCTCATATCCTTATCCACTACATGTCCAAAGCCTCAAGTAGCTTCTCAACTCCTCTTCCTTGAAACAGAGGTGACAGCGCATGGACGTGGCAACGACCTCGTCTTCAAAATGAAATTGGTCACCAAACCAAAATAATGAGAATGGGAAGATTGAGACTCGAAATACACGCCATTCATTCGGTACGTGACGCAAAACCAGGAAGAATCAGAGGCTTCGAGCTCAGCTCCAGTTCTCCAGCGCTTCAATCGCGAAATGTTGACGTGCAATATCATGAAGAAGGGAGGCATTGTCGCGATACGAGCGTTTTGGAGAAAATGCGTTGAGCAACCATAAGAGTTCTGCAGTGCGGAACTCTATCTTCACAGCGGTACAAATGTATAGGTTTGTTTTCATCCTTGTAATTGTAAATGAATATTCCATAGGTAAGCAGTACTTCACCAACTTTAGTGAACATTCAAATGAATTGTTCTCCGTTCTCCTCAACAAGCGGGAAAGCGAAAAGTGGACCCGCTAAGACAACGCGTTTCATCGTGCGAGTTGAAGGCTACAGTAGCCTGCCAAAAGCACTTGCAGACTGCGCAAAATCAAACCATAGAAGTGGCTACGAGTTGTGGTGCTTTCACTGAAAGTCGAGAAGCCAGTTCGAACCCTCAGCTGATCTTCCGAGCAGAGTTTGTGGTGCATGGGTAAATCCCGATGAGCTGACCGAGGCAAACAAACCAAACCCTCCTCCTAGTAAGAGTTCCAGTCTCAGAAAGGCTTCAAGATACACATACCAAAAAATCTGTGAGGACTGCAGCTTGAAACCAGCACCTAGAAAGAGTCCTGACTCACCCTTTTTTCGTCGGGAGGAACGAAGTTTTTCCTAAGCTCTGCACTTGTTGCAACTGAAATTTCAATAGTCGATTGCAGTAATGCTCATTGCACGGAACCGAAAGCGAAGAGCAACTGTTACCTTTTGACCGTACAACCAGGTAGAAGGAAATGTGCATGCAGAGCACCATTATATTCGAGAACGCATTCCAGAGAATCCACACACCCGACGCTAGTGGTTCCATTGCGAACGAGGGGTTGCAGAACTTGACCCTTAATCGAGTTTCTGAACAAGATTGTGATGCATTTCGATACAAATTCCCCCCGTTCCGTTTCTATAAAATTTCCGAACCAACTTGACCATTTAATTTTTATCTTTTTGTTTTTTGATTTATTTGTTCAATATCGAGCTATCGCAGTGTAATGAGTACTCAGATTCCAAGTTCTGAGTCGGTCATACCGTCTGAGTTGTACTACAATACTTTTAATTTGTGTGCAACGAATACTGGGCTCTGCAATGTAGCAACGGCAGAGCTGTAACAACTTCAGAGCTAGTGGCGTACGACACGAATTCGCTAGCTTTGCATGTATTTGAGAGATCGACACGCTTTACATAAGTGAGCGAAAAAAATTGATCGTAAAAGGGAACGATTGTTTGATGTCTGAAATCTCAGGAGATCATAGAGAAGGTACAGCCGTGGGCGGAAAGAAGAGTTTCATTATTAGCACCATCATCATATGATGAAGAATAGCGGTAAAAGAAAGGCTAAATGGAAAATTAAGCGTGTGTGTCACTCCGACAGTCACGAGTATCTCTCAAAACAGTCAGTCCCAAAATGGTGATTGAAGCACTTACACTCCTCGTCAAGGTGAGCCCCTTAGTGAGATATTCTTTTTGCCCAGCTTGGTCGATCTCAACCTAAACGAAAGGTGTCAATAAACGACGCTCTCTGCTCTCGGGAACTCCGTGTAGAGCCATACCCGAACAGGACTTCGAAAATCTTTTTAGCCGTATCCATGCGGAGAGGAAAATCTTGCTCGTTCGCGCTTGCAAGTGAGGTGCCTTAAAGGAACGCGTTTACGGAATAAGGAGAACATATCACCATCTTGAGCACCTGCGCCACACGGAGCAATTTACTTGCTGCCAAGAAGCACGGCGAAAGGTGCTGTGGTTGCTGAGCAGGACCTCCGCAGCGCTCCGCCCCCAGCAGCGTTACGCCCACAAGTTTACTTGTTGATTTGGACGAGCTGCGTGACCAGCAGCGGCGCAAATGGAGTATCTCGATTAAAGCGTACTTTGGCATGGTACCATCAAATTCGTTGCGGTGAACTCGTTCATACGTCCTCTTTCTTAGCTGTTACCTGTTCACGAGTTGAAACCAATGGCCAAAAAAGAGGGTCCCGTTTTGTGTTTTCTTGACGGATTTTTCTGCTTTTTTTCGCTGCTGGGGTACCATTGAACACCACCACGTCACACTAAACCCTTCTTGAATTTATCGTAACCGCTACCTTTAAAGGCAAGCCTGCGGGAATAAAATAGTACAAGAGCCATCATATCGATGGATAAGCTGCAAAATGAAGTGAAAGTGGAAAGGAAATCAAAAGAAGCCATCAGAAACGCTAAAATTAAAGCCACAAGTCGGGACTAGGTCTTAGGAGCCAGTCCCTTTTGTTGTGAGAAAAGGGTCCCCAAGCGTCAGGGAAAGCGCGAGGCCATCGCGACTCAAAAGTGTGAGGGAGCGGAGTTAAGGCATTGGTGTGCTGCCTTTCTGTTATCCTTATCACGGCATACGTAGTCGCTGCGCTCTCGCGCGTACTATCTCGCGTTCTCCCTCTCCTCGCACCGGAGTAAGCAAACCAGCCCTTTTGGCGTTTCTGCTGGGGCCGTATGCTGAATGTTGGGGAGGGGATGGGGTCCCCGACGGTCGACGGACTACTTCAACTCGGTCCTTAAAACGCCTCAATTTGATGCTTACCTCAGGACTAAGCCTTAAAGAGAGGACGGACCTGCGAGAGAGCGCAGGTCCGTCCTCTCTCCAAGGCTTAGTCCTGGGGTAAGCAAACCAGCCCTTTTGGCGGAGCTGCTGGACCTAGCTGCACCACTTCGTCATCACTCTCCTACCGTACCGACCGAGTTCAAGTAGTCCGTCGAGCTCGGGGACCCCATCCCCTCCCCAACATTCAGCATACGGCCCAGCAGAAACGCCAAAAGGGCTGGTTTGCTTACCTCCCTCCAGGCTGTGTTCATCACCATCCCACGGGCGACCTCTCGAAGGAAGTTTTTAGTGTTCTGTGGTGCTTTTTGCTTCTCTCCCACTAATGTTCCTCATTGCACTGCTTGCCCCAATTTTCAAACAAAAGAATGCGTCAGTTCGACTCATCCGACTCTCGTGCCTTTAAAGCCTTAACGTTCAGTAAGGTCGGAGTGGTTTAACGGCGAGATAAAGCGATTAGAGAGGACAGAACCCGACCCGAGTCGGGTCCGACCACAGGTTGCTCAGGGCAACGTTCAAAATAAGCGGAAAATTGGAGCGGCGGCTCAGGGCAATAGCCCAGCAGTCTAACATCAAGACGAAGGTCAATTCTGACATCGTCCGACTGCTAGCCCCCACGGTGTGCAAACCCACTAGAATATTCGCCACCGTTGACGACGAGTACGCAAACCTGTTGGCCGAGGTTGACCGCGTCGTTACAAAGGCCACAACACGCGTCACCTCTGAACCGCGACCGCGTCTGACCTCCCGACACATTAGAGCTGCTGAGGACGAGGAAAGCTAGAAAGATTTTTTTTTTTTTTTTTTTTTTTTTTTTTTTGCTAAGTAGAGCCACCATCGAAAAAAACCGAAAGAAATCCGTGCCCGGGTAGAGCATGATTACAAGGAATACGCCGCCCGCAGAGCATGCGAAGCAGCCGAAGAATTGACAAGCGTCAAAAGGGCCTATCGGGAGATCAGACTGAAGACCACTTGCCCCGATTCTCTGGCCAGGCCTGACGGTACCGTAACATACAGCCAAGAGGAGATGGCCGAGCTGATTTGCAACTTTTACAGCAACCTCTTGCTGACGGATCCAGACGAAGGTATTCCACCGATCCTACGAGCAGAAGTGCTAGCTGCTCTTGGCCAGATGAAGAAGGGCAAGGCACCGGGACCAGATCGTGTGAGAGTGGAGAGTCTCTCCATGCTGGCTGAGGAGATAGTGGACCCTCTCCGCGTGTTGTTCGACCGCATATTGCGCGAAGGAGTAATCCCGAGCGCTTGGAGGGGCTCTACTACGCTGCTCATTCACAAGAAAGGACCGCAGCACGATCTTAACAACTTCCGCCCAATATGTCTCCTGTCCCAGGTGTTGAAGGTCTTCTCCCGCCTTGTCCTCAACAGAATACGCCGTTGCATCGACGAATACATGAGTGTAGAACAAGCCGGGTTCCGTTCATGCTTCTCCACTATTGACCATATTCATGTAATATCACAGCTGACGGAACGTTGCCGCGAGTACCGCACCCCACTGTGTCTTCTGTTTATCGATTTCAAAAAGGCCTTCGACACAGTGGAGCATGAGAGTGTATACAACGCCATGCGCGAGTGCGGTATCCCCGAGCCCTATATTAGAATCACGCGGCAGTGCAACACGGACTGTTATACCGATATCAAACTCATAAAAACACCGGTCCGTGTTCAAATCCGGCGCGGCGTCAGACAAGGCGAGGTTACGTCCCCGAACTTGTTCGCTATTGCGCTCGAGAACATCATGAGGCGAATCTCGTTGCCCGGAGGAGTGAACATCGACGGCGTTCGCTTAACGCATCTCCTCTTCGCTGATGACTGTGTTCTGATAGGCGAGGACCCCGCCGACATTGCGCAATCCCTGAGCCTCATCAGGCAGGAAGCCGGCAAAATCGGACTACAAATTCATCCCGGCAAGACTCAGTGGATGCACAACGAACAAGTTCAGTACCAGCCGATCCTCCTAGAAGGCCAGGAGATCGAGCGAGTCTCCTCTTACGTATATCTCGGTAAAGCGGTCAACATGAATAACGATCTCACGCTCGAGATTAGCCGACGCCGCAGAGCGGGCTGGACCGCGTTCAATAAACTTCGAGATGTACTAACTTCTAAGCACGTCGACCCCTGGGTCAAAGCTCACGTCTTCAACTCGCATGTTCTTCCCGCGATGACCTACGGGGCGGAGACGTGGAGCACCACAGTCTCTGAAGAGGAGAAACTCGCAGTCACTCAGCGAGCCATGGAGAGGGCCATGTGCGGGGTAACGCTCCGAGACCGCATACCCAATGACACCATCCGCGCTCGTACGATGGTGAAGGACGTCGTCGATGCCATCTATAATTCCAAGCGGAGGTGGGCCGGTCATGTGGCTAGACTTACCGATGATCGCTGGACGAAGAGAGTGACTGACTGGTACCCAAGGGGAAAAACAAGGCCCAGAGGCAGACCCCCACCAGATGGGCAGACCCTCTCGTGAAGATGTACGGCCAGTTGTGGCGCAGAAGAGCCCGAAGCAGAGCGACCTGGAAGATGTGCGACCTGCGTTTCTGGCGTGCCCGGGACGAATAGCGGTCGAGAAGTAAGAAGTAAGAAGTAAGAACGCGCAGAAGAGTGCACGCCGTTCGAGAGAGCGCGCTGATCTCCACATCAATCGTGGTGAGTGGGAAGCGGGCGGCTCCTTAACGATCAGCGTCCTTAAGGGCGCATTTCGTGCGTTGGCGTGACACTCTCCCTAGCTACGGACCCAACAACTTTCCCCGCAGTATCCTTTCTACTGCGACTAATTCCCCGGGGCATGCCTCAAACGCTTGAAGGGTTTCGTTCAAGAAGAATACGACGTTCGGTAATCTTCAGCTATCTGGTCCCCGCTGCTGAGCTCCATCAGAGAAACCAGTTGGCAGTCTACGTAAGTTCTATCGGCTAGTGAAATCTACTCAAAAATTTCATATGCAAATTCAAGCTCAAAAATTCTGGATTTTTACTCTCTGAGAGATCAAAAATTTTACGTAATGTCCTGAAGTCAGCATCCTGACTCCTTCACAGATTTTAAAGCATTTTAACAGGCAGAAGAGTTTACCATTTATTCAATACCACTGTGTAAAAGTTGCAATTTCCTCAACTGGTATATTGTATCGCCGTAAGCAGCGTGTCAAACTAATAAATCAATGAATAGGCAAAGGAAATTGAAAAATCCCTCAGCCGTGAAAAAACTCACACTGGGTTCTCTTCACCGCGAAACATCATGACCACATTTATTATTAGAATGAAAACAGCGTAGATGATCGGAGGAGTGGAGGCCATCATTACGTATGCCCACAGTTCTATTACCATAACTCTGGAATAAGTAAAAGATTTCTCACATTTAAGTTCATGAGAAACAAATGGTGTGCTCGCAGTCAAGCCTTTAGTGAGTAAGCTTCCTCTGAAGTAGACTAAACAAAAAAGAGTGAGAACGCATTCTAGAAATTAATTAATTAAGCTGAACCGTGCTCACTAATTTGACCTCCTATACAAATATGGTTAGACAAATGAATTCTCTATTCATCTTCTCTCTGTACGTACTGCCTGATACTGAGCACTTCACCGATCCTATGCCAACTCCTATCTATCTTTTCACAGTCTCTCGGAGCATTTTTAGGAAAATTCAATTTTACTCCCACCCGTTACGGTGACGCATCGCTGAGAGCGTTTCCGCAACACTCTTATCCTTCTAAATTTAAATTTTGGCTCTTCTGCCTTACTAATCTTCAGCACACCGTCAGTGTCCACCAAATGTCCTCAATCACGCATCTTCTTGATTCTCTTTTTCAAAACGTCGCTAACTATCAGTTGAGAAAACGAGATGCTTCGTTTCCGAATTTAGGCCGGTCGTCGATCTATTTTTCTCGCTAAGATTATATTTGTGGGGACAAAATAAGTGGCAGCCGTATAGCGCTTCATCAGTAGTACACGCAGAGTGTTTTGAAGTTTCTCAGCCTAGATCTACTTCTCTCTGGCGGATCAAATCATGAAGAGTGGATTGTTCTGTTCTTTGACGATCCACACTTGGTGCTGCTTGAAGCTGATCCATGCAGTTTCTGACGCACTACATCGGCGAGCTTCTGGGACTGAGTGACGTGGTGGACTGCAAAAACGCAATAGCGGTGTCAATGGGAAGGCGTCCGCCCCCACTTTCCGCATCCGTCCCAGCCAGCAACAAAGTCCGAAGCACGAACGATTTTCAAAATGAACTGTGGTCAGATCGAAAATGTGGGGTAAAGGTGAAACACGACGTAACGGTAAATGGCCCTCCCATTGAAATTACTGCAGATGTTGTTAATCACTGTCGTGGACTCGTGGCCGTCGGGATATTCGTGCTAGACAATACTCGGACTACAGACTGCCAAATATGAAGTCACGACCTTGGAAGGTTTCGAAATGTTCTTGGATTTTTCATTGCGGCGCCTCTGTTCACCCAGTGGACGCATGCCTCGAGAATGTTTTGCTATCCTCCGGTTATACATTTCACCCACGACTTCTATAAAAAAGGAAACTAGAAAAAGAGTGGAGGAGGACTTTTTCAACGTTATACACTTGACCTCTCCTTCTTCGCCGGATCAGTACATCTTTCAGATCCTGTGACAGCCTAGAACAGAGGCACAAATTTTCGGATTTAGCCCTGCACACTTGAAAACCTCGAAAGGTTTTTTGGCATGTGTTATCATCTCGTAAAATAGGCGAGACCATGGGGAAGACCACGTGGAATGAATAGCAGAAAAACTAGAGGACACAGTCGTGTAAGAACAAAAAAAGCTGCAGTTCAAAGGGACTTCCTGTCATCGCTCAAGTGTTACACCAGTACCCTTTCGCATCCGAGTAACTAACCGCATGGGAAATATGACGGAGAGCAGCTTATTGAGTACAAGCACGAAAAACATGGTCGACTGCATGCAACTGAAATAAAGATACGATAATTTCCATAATGTTCAATTCAACTCATCCTACCAAATGATCAATTCAATTGTTGGAATCTCTTCGTAAAATAACAGCGTTGAGCCTGTTACTCTATTATGATACATACCTGAATATTATGTAAGGAAGCATCAGCGCGAAGCACGAATGCCTGTGAAAGGTTATACCATATAGACCGACTATTGCAGTTACAAGTTCACCCAGCAGGCAGAAAGACTGGTAAAGGGTCGTCAGAGCTAGCAGCACTCCTGAATATCCCACATCGAAGTTTATTCACACAGCAAAGTTCCTGATTTAGCTACTCAATAAATTACACTTTATAAAGGTGCTTTAATAAGGATAAATGTGTTTCATCCTATTTTTGACTGATTAGGACAACCTAGTTTTATTGTTCGATCTTTGATCTCCTGTAACAAACACCACGTGAAAATCCATGTGTACTGATAGTGAGCTGGAACGGTCGAAAGGTTCGCTAGATTACACGAATTCGATAGCGAATCTCAATCTCAACGATGCGATAGCATTTCCTGCCGAATCGGAAGCTCGCATCTATAGCGGCAGGCAGGTGCCTTCGATTAGTCAAGGCTTTGGTTGCTTTACGTATGACCGCGGCGCCTTGCATAAATATGAAGATTTACTTGGAGGTGAATTTGTAAAGTGCTAGTGATGGCAATTATACAGGGTGGTCCAAAATTATGAGGACCGCGTGCGCGCGCAGTCATATCCACTTTTTTCCGTATCGCTCCATTTTCATCTCCTTTTCTGTGCACTATGTGAAGGGTACAATGTCTTCTTCCTAATGAAACCAAATTTCATGAAGTTCTCAAAACTAGTGAAATAACTACTTCACTTTGAGTCAGTCCTCAAATTGAACTCACTAGGGGCTCTGGCACGTTACATCTAGCAGCAGTCTAACCTATCAGGGAAGCCCTTATGAGCAACAGTTCAACTCTTCAATAAGTTTGGAACCACCACAGATGGAAAATTCGGGGACTCGAAAGTTACAGTTACCACCAGGATAATTATCAGATGCAGAAACTAGGTCTCCCCTTGTCGACTTTCGTACACCCAAAATGAAAAAATTGATGTGAAAACCCAGCCAGACACTCTAAAGACTCCACATCTGTAGTGGATAGAAAGCCACACGAGTAGTCTACTTGGAACTTCTTACAGGGACCGAGCACCCAAGAATAAAGCAAAAATCCTCCAAAAAGCGATTTTTCGAGTTCGTTGCTTTCGAAGAATTGTTACAATGGAACCATCCACCTAATAGCTCTAGATTTCTGTATTTCACACCCTGGATGCAAGCGCAAATAAATGCCCCACAAAAGTTTGATTCCCTGAAGAAGGCAGAGCAGAAGGCCTGGAAACATTTGGACACGCCTCAGTTGCGTGCCACCGCACGCGCCATCCCCCTTCATCTGAAGGCTCGTGTAACGGGGCAGGTGGCAGATCTCAATTCTATTCTGGAATTACTTTGAGGAAGAGTTACAAATACTTCCCAGAAGTTGGTTTGTTCCATCAAGCTACTATGCGTTTTTAACGACACAATGTCTTGGTCCTCATAAATTTTGGACCCACCCTGTAGTTATGTGGCGTATCTATGAGCTCTCAAAAACGCGTTCCGTCATCGTCATCGCTATCTTTGCGCTTGCATAATCAGCACTTCTAGCCATGGTAAGGGCTTCTTAGGTGGGTCAGAGCCCGAACCTGCCTTTAAATCAATACGTGACGTTTCATACGCAGCGTTCCTTTATTTACCAATTCTTCATGTGATGATGGTACGGCACTTCCAGCCATGCCAAAAATGAATTGGTAATTAATAGGTAATATTTTTAAAACCATAGAACAAAAGAAAAGAGAAAACCCATTCACTCACCATGTTTTGTGTGAAAACTCTTTGTTCGTAAAGTTGCCACGATAAGATTGATATTACCGAAGAGGCCAATCACTTGAAAACAGAGGATGATGACTGGCACCAGTGTTGGAGCCATGTTCAATAACGCCTTCCACATTTTCTGCTACTTCTGAAGTAAAACTAGTTCCGCTTTTCGTTTATCACGCTTAAACTCAACTACAGTACTCACGGTAATGCTGAGCTATGGAAATGCAAAACAGTTGCCCATAACGTGGAGTTTTCCTGATAAGTTTCGCAGGGCGACCTTCGGCTAAATGATGGCAACAAATAACCAAAAACAAGTCAAATCGGCCATAGCAATTCAGTGCTTCAAAAATCGATTAACACATTGGAAACCGCGCATTACATTTTGTGGCCGCGTGGAACTTCAGTGAAAGTTTTAAGAATCTAATAAAACAAGTTGGGGAGGAAAATCTATTATATACTTGAAAGGGACCTTTTTGAATGAAATGGAAAGGAAAACAAAAGAAAGGCTCAATATTTTCTTCCAAAATACGGACTGCAAGGTCCGACGCGGTCGACGGACTGCAGCCCACATATGGGCTGCATGGGCTCCAAGGTGTTAAAATCACTGGTACACTCGGTGAGGAAGAGTTGAGAGCTTCTTAGAATCACAGATTTTGTAAAACCAAGAAAGCCACTACAGGATACCAGGATATCTAATAGAGAGGATGACCATTCAAAAAAAAACACCGAGAAAAAAGTTTGTTCAACTGAGATGTCATCTCTATAGCCGTGCTATTTGAACAGGAATCTCTTCACAGATTTCAAGAATAGGAACTCTCTTCCACATTACCGTCGTGTGATAATCTGATTTGAGACTCTTATTTGGTGCCTATATGAGACAATTTTCATCGCAACCCTCTCTCATCTATCAGAAGTTGCAAGCTAAGTAGCAGGCAAAATGTTGCTCTCCCTGAGGAAGGACTCGACGAAGCACTCCGTCGTCCGACGAAGACATCAAAGTAATTCAAAAACATGTATGATGGTGCTACCACTAGCATTGCACGCACAGCAGAGTGGTAAGGCAGTAGTAGCGACATCTTATTTTCCAATTGTCCACTGTATTACTGGGAAGCTATGGTAAACATCCAGCTGGAGTCGAAGGAAAGCGCGTGAAGTTTCGGAAATGCAGCGGCTAGGCGTAGTGCTCGAAGAGCTCCATTTCGAGTCGAAGGCTTGTTCGACATCGAAACTTTTCCCACAGATCTTTTGGATAACCTTTTGTCAGGTACTGTATTCAGGGATACTCCGCTGCCATTTAGCATCTGTTGTAGTGACTGCCGAGAAGGCAAACGCACGAAAATGTAAGAGGTTTCAGAAACGTCAGGCTTATAATGGGGTATCTCACAGAAAGCGTAGGTAATGTAAAGCAAGAAAGGACTTGGTGAGCCCGTGATGAAGATTGGGAAACCATCCACCTAGAATATCAGTTTTCGAGTAAAAGCTAAGCAGTTCCAACTTTTAGGAGTACTGTGGGAGCAGGAGTACCGCGCAGTGATGCGTTTTGTGTAATTTCTATCTTTGCAGCCGCTTACCCGCCTGGCAAAAATAAACATGCGCTGTGTAATTGATTTAAGTAACTGCTTGACGCGATTAGGTTCTCGTCATCATCGGAATTGCCCATTAAAAACCAGTAGCGTGAATGGGGCAAAAATGCCGTCATTTGCACTCTTTCGCTCTTAACTGAAGAAAATACTACGTCTCTTCACTGATGCCATGATCGCCATAGTGGGCATGAATCCATGGATGAATGGTGTAGTGGCGTGGTATGAACAAGATCAATTAACTAAACCCATTTTCTTGCTTTTCTTACGAGATGTAATTATGTACCGATGTGAAGTGGTAATGTCTGACAGCGTGACGTACGGTACGGTAGTGGTACGTGAAGGATCATCAGATGACTGGTTTGGGAATGGGCAGGTCATGTGCCAACTTATTTGCGACCTATTCGCAATAGGAGGTGCATGATGAGTTCTAAGCAGGGTGAACCCTACGTTGTTACGAGTAACAACGGGGGGGGGTCGTACCTCTCTCGGTGGCCGACAGTGGGATTCTTGGTAATATCGGATAATAGCCAGCACGTTACGTTTTCGTAAGATGACTGATACTAGAGCATCTATAAACCACGCTTCCCTCTAAATGAGCTTTCAAATGAATCAGCGAATTAGAAGGGCGCCCGAGGCGTGGCGCGCACCAAGGCAAGGGATGTAGTGCAAGCGCATGCTCGAAGCTTTCTAGCACATCCTAAGTTAAACATGAATTGGTCTTCCAAGAAGTTACGGGCAGTGAAACCTAAGAAAACCCGCGTTTTCGGGAAAATGGCTTGAAGAATACCCCTCAAAAAAGTAACAACGGGCTAATTTTTGAGAATTTTTAAGAAAGCTTGAATCCTGTAGTTTGTCATACCGTGTTCAGCTTCCCAAATGAATGACTTTGAAGGAAGTTATGATCGTTTGAAGGTAAAAAAGTCGCGGTTCCAGAAAAATAGTAACGCAAAACCCCCAAAAAAGTAACAACGGGACTAATTTTTGAACTACTGATTTTGAGGAACGATTGGAAGCTTCATCAGAAAGGGTTTGGATCCTGTATTTTGTTCATACGTGTTCAGCTTCCCAAATGAATGACTTTGAAAGAAGTTATGATCGTTTGAAGGTCAAAAAGTCGCTTTGCACAGAAAAAAGTAACAACGTACTAAATTTTTATTAAATTAACTTTCGAAGAATTTTTACCCATGGTTGGAGAGAGAATAATTTGAATTTTCCAAATCAATCACTTCGGCGCAGAAGCTCGAATATGAAGGAAGTTATAGCCTTAGAAAGAGGGGTGTAAAAATTGTGTTGCAATTGAAGAACGTGAAGGATTTCAGTATTTCAATTGGAGCGATAATTTTTTCTGACTTCTCATAAGTTTTTATCAGGTAATATTGTCAATATTCCGGTCACTGGTTCAGTTTATTTCATCTCCTAGTTTGGTAACCCTTTGGAGTACACGGATATCTTTGAATGCATCTCATTTTTTCGTGTTTGGAAGCAGCGATGAATATCTGTCGTGGATTTTGCTAAAGTTTCATCTTTGATGACTTACGTAGAAATAAATATTGATGGTAAACACTGTCTCTACACAAGTGTCACATACAAGGGGGTCGTATCAAATCACCCATGAAGGGGGGGGGGTCGTAAAAAATTTCCAAAGAGTAACAACGATAGGGTTGACCCTGGTTCTAACTATCCGCCATTCCGCTTTGATACAGCTCAGAACCGAAAATCTGATCGAGGTGAGCAAAGGCTAATAATAAGGTAGACTAATCGTCACTGAAATGAGCTGAGCCCTCCCCTTCCACTGGTGCCTACTACAAAAACTCTTAACTATGATTTGAAACGTCCCTGATTGGAACACGAGCTGAAATTAGAAAAGCTGAGAAATCAACGTGCTTGCATGCAGGCGTGCGTGCAGGCATAGTACGCACGAAGCTGACTGGACCGCAACAAAAAATTCATAACACGATTTCTTTTAAATGCATATGGCTGAGATGGCGAGAAAAACGGATAGAGCTAGCGCACCAATGATCATGCTAGTTCTGAGTTGGGCTATGCCAAGGTAAACTCGCAAAACGATGCAAAAAGAGCTAGAAAGCTCCCCCGCAGGAAAGAAAGCTGCTTATAGGAAATCAAGGTTGGATCGGTTCCAGAACACCTGCTGATACTAGCCCTGGAAAGTGAACCTACTGCAGCTGAATTTTTATTATAGAATTGCCGTCGCGACTCGCCGTACGACCTCGAGCAAAATGCTCCAAGGCCATGCGCGGGGGAATGCCACGACGCGTCACATTCTTGACTGAGAGTCGATAGTGAATGGCACAAACCTACGATGTTCTGTCGCCTTCAAATCGTCCGTGAAACCATATGAGCTGAGCGCCCGTAGTCGTCCTCATCAGGTCGGTCGTCGAGACCTTCGGTTCGTTGCTTTTCATGTGTTTAGTTCTTACGCGCATATGAGCAGGGGGACCTCGTCCCATGTACTCTCCACGTCGCTTATCGCCAAATATACTATTTACACTACTTTGCAACATAATTTCCCCACCAAGCGTCTCCCACTTTATCTATTATCACTATAGCATGTTCTAGCAAATTGCAATACTCTTCAGATATGGAACTCTACCTCCGTAGTAGTTCACTTCTGTAGTAGTTTACTTGATGTAGTAGATTGCTCCGTCGTAGTTTAATAAGTGCAGTCAATACAGTAGTTCAGTTTGTGTTGCTTCATAGCAGTTTCGCAACCCCCTTTTTCCAGATTCCTCTCTTTCGCAGTTTATCACTACCGTTGTGCCGTTACTTTCGATTACACATGAAGCTGTGTAAGTAGCATGTTCTTCTCGTGTTACTTAACAATACGCTCACGCTCACATGTGCAACGCTACGCACACCGCATTCGTCGCCTCGAACCTTGTCGATCAATCGGTCTATTCGCTATTCTTCTCGGTCCTCCAGAAGGTCAACATCCACCTGTCATCACTCTAGCACTTAACGTACTTGTTGCGGTCAGAGAATGAGCCCTGCACATTAGCTCGCAGCAGGCACGGAGGGCAGAGCATTCGCCGCGCACGCATTCCCTTTGGAGCTGTTGTGGCACCGACCGGAGTCTCACGTTTTGGCGCGTTACCTGGTTGGACCACCGTTACATACACTCAATCCAAGCTACGGAGCACAATAATGGTTTTAAATAAACAAAATGCTCAGGAGGTTTTAGGAGTTGTCGCTAACATTTACTATGACTCTGATTACGACGCGCGATGAAAAAGCCGAGCAAACTTCTAACCTAATCGGTGGCACAAACTGGAAATAATATACCAACTGGAAATAAGTGCACGTAATAATTGTAAGTAAAAGCCCAAGCCAATTGCACCGATTCTGGTGGGAATTTATTTTAATAAAGGCTAAGGCACATCATAGGGTCCGTAGTACGATAACAAAAGCTGCGAGGGTATCTTACGGCAGATGCAGGACTGCATAGAAGCTTGTTCCATTGCTTGTTTGCGGCTCAGAGCAGAAATCGACATTTTCAGACTGCTAAACGCCCACGAAATGTATGATAGACCATTCTTGCCGTGTGTATGGCTTTACTCATCTTGCCCGTCCGTGTTTCTCTAACTTATTTGAAGATCGGAAGCAATGTATTTTTCAGACAACTGATGGTGAGTGTGAACCGCAGGCAGCTGTTCGCTGGGATGAAACTGTGGTCTGATCAAAGTGTGGTTTTACGATGCATTTACCCCTGCCATTTGCCGCGGATTGCGGAGTTGCACCAGCGAGTCGAACTATGTACCAGCGAGTCCAACGATGTACCAGCGACTCAATAGTGGCGGGACCCAACGTTCAAAGGAAGCCCGCTACTTTCGAACAGTGTCACGTGACAGTGGACCCTTTTTGAAAGTGGCGGGACTTGACATTGGACACTGTTTAAAAGTGGCGGGCTTCCTTTTTGAACGGCTTTGGATCCCGCCACTATATCGCTGGGTACATCGTTGATCGCTGGTACAGATGTTCGAACCTCAACTGCATTATCGGCGATTCGCTGGAGCAATGCCGGATTAGTTGCGCGTCGCGATCGCTCGATTCCCAAACCTGACATCCGCGAAACTGTTTCGAAGTGAGCGGGATCTTTCTCTGTCGCGAGCTGCAGATTGATCGCTCCGTGCCCTTCCACTCTCATGTCTCGTTAGCCCGGGAAATGGCGAGAGCCATCATTCAAATTGAGTTCCGCCACTTTCAAATAGTGTCGAGTTGCTGGTACATTGTTCGAAGCACAGCTGGATTCGCCGGTGCAACGCTCGTATCCTGCGACACGCTATCGCTGGATTCGCAAAGTCTGACGCTGGCCTTAATGTTTGTTGCCTTTTTCCTTCAATTTTAAACGGGCTTTCTATGCACTCATGATGAGTGAAATTTGAATTATCAAGTGCACTCTACTGTCATATATGGGAGTTTTCCAAGCACATAAACTGAGGAGTACGCAATGAAAGCGGCTATCAAACCTACTAGCCTTGTCTTTTGTGTGCGCCTCAACTTATGCCACGTTCTCTCCCCATAGCCTTGCTCTGCGTCTACTTTTGTTCCACTTATTCCGCACACCTTCCTTATCATTCTGTCGTGAATTATTTCTGAGGCTAATACCAACAATTAATGGCCTTTACCTTTTTTCAAATTATACCATAATAATAATTAGAATTCAAATTATACAAGGATCAATTATAAATTATACAAGCATTAATCACACATTCGTTTCAAATCACCCTAATCTTCACACTCTTGTGAGACACAGTGCTGAACTTTAGAGAATCTATCCATTTCTCTTCTGCGTGCCGTTACATTACCCTTACTGCTTGATATGATTCTGACCCCTCTCTACTTTAAACTCATTTCAAAAACACACCGATTGCCTATTTCAGCATTTATATGGTAATCGGAACTGTGAGCGCTGTCGTTTCGCGAGTTTCTTACAACTTCACCATCTATATCATAGACAGTAGTACAGATTTCTCAGCGCATAATTTCCTAGTCGCATTCTTCGTATGCAGTTATGACCGAAACCAATTCCCTCAATTCATTGTGCTCGTCGCAGGCTCGTAATCTCTTCATGTACTTCGACATCGTCGAGGCGTATGTATTCACATCGCGTCCTTTCATTTTTGAGGTCACTATGGTAAAGTGCTAGACCAACCCATTTGTAAACTTATAATGAGTTTGCCGAATATTTCATCAATGTCATCGTTGTTATAATCATCATTTCAGTGTGACAATGCTGAGCCGAGTAAGTACACCAGAAGACCTGATGAGGAATGAACACCAGTGGCGAGGTTAGTAATGCAGAAATTGTTCAAAACCGATAAGGAATGAACACAAGTGGCAATTTAATCAATGCAGAACGGTTTGAAAACTGATTAGGAATGAATGCCACTGGCGAGTTCAATAATTCGGAAACTGCTCACAACTGATGAGGAACGAACGCTAGTGACGAGTCAGTAATGCAGAAACTGTTCACAATCGATGATGAATGAATGCCAGTGGCGAGTTCAATAGTGCAGGAACTGTTCAACAACTGATGAGGAAGAGCGCCAGCGGTGAGTTCGATAATGCAGAAACAAGGTGCTAGGTGATTGAAGGAAACAACCCGGCGCCACGCTGCTCGCCTGGCGCGAGATAGTGGAATTCGAGTATACTAGATGGCGATGGCGGGTGTCACGTGCATGTTGAACTGCGGCGTACTGTAGCAATCATTGCGGGACCCAGCCATTGCTTTCTTCGAGTCAGTGCAACCACAACTTTGGAACGCATAAGCTGCCGGCCAATCTTTGGCGGCATAGCCAGGCAACAGGACCTGGGAGTGATAGGTATGGGAGTACCAAGGCAGCAGCTAGGCAGCAAACGGCAGTACTTGCGAAAGCTGTGACGTCACAGCGAATTAATTGTTCCCGCCAATCGAGTGTCCCGCGGTAGAAATCGCGGAGGGACCAATCATTGGTATCGTCACGATTACCAGCAGCACAACAGACTTCTGCACCAATCTCGCCAGCACCTGCCAGTAGGGTCTCCAGCATGACTATAGCAGCAGGGCGTTTCCAATCAATAGTGGACGAGCGGCTCCTCTGCTATCGGTCAAAGACTACTGCCTTCTCCCGCTTGCAGCAGTGGTCAGTAGCAGTGGCCAGTTCTCCAGGCTCAGGCAGGTATGCTGCAGACCGATACAGTGGTGTGAAATGAGTAAGTGCTAGTGAGGTAATGAAGAGAAGTTGACCTTATAAACAAGCGCCTCCTAATCGTCGCACATGAGTCTCCCCAGGTGTCATTTGCTGTTGCATGCGACTGTCCCGAGGTGGCACACCTGTGTTGTTGCGAAACACTCATAGTGTGGAAAATGGACAGACAGCCATTGTAAGTGTTGGCTCGGAATTCTTACGGTATGAAATAAGTAGTTCCAGAACTCCTCATACATTCATTCGGTATGAAATAGTTCCAGAACTCCTCAATACATTCATCCTTCTCAAAACTCCTCATACAAACTCGAGGAGTGTTTATATTTAGGTGTTATGTTGATTTGCATCCACAACTTTGGACTCACAAGATTACTTTAATTTCTCGTGCATGTCTTTTTATCATTGTAGTTGTGTGCTTTTTGTGGGACAGTATGATTGTTTATATCGTGTTACTCGCGTAAGACGTAGCTCTTTTTCTTTTCTTCGTTCCCATTTTTAATGTGTGTGTTCTTTTTTATTTGAATATGCAATTTGATGTGTGTTTTGTGTAGGTATGAATGTTAAAATGTGTGTGTGCGAGAGTATGTGTGAATAAGTGTTATGGGTGAAGGTGCGGTAAGTTTCTTACAAGAGACCACACTGATGAGCCCGTTTTTTGTTTTTTGACTGTCTGTGGTTGAGAGGGCGAAACAGCCTTGTCGTAATTCCACATTTGGCTCATGTTTTTTGTTTGTTTCAGGCTGCAGTTCATGAGAAAAACAATCAGGTATGGAGAAGGTATGGAGATAATGCATGTTTTCGGTGTTTAATGTTCGATATGAGCGAAACGATGTGGTTGAAAATGTTCTACACGTCCCCTTGGGGAAACAGAGAACGGCCTCAGTAACTTTTGTTGGTCGTGTCAAAGTGTTGCGGGCTTTTTTGCCTCGACTAACCTTCCAATGAAGCGTCACAGGTAACGGAACATCCTGCAGAGTTGTTCTTTATGTGTTTGGCGCATGTTCTGTCTGGAGAAGGTATGGAGATAATGCATGTCGATTCAGTCCGAATAGCCTAATCACAGAGCTCGGGGTATTCCTGATAATGCGAATGCTCCTCAGATAATGCGAATGGCATAACCCCAAAGTTACATGTGTCAAAAGCGGAGAAACCGCTGCTATTCTAGTAACAGCTCACTTTTGCGATGTATCGCCATACATATTCGGCATTTGAACGCTTGGCTACACGCTAGTCAACTCTTTTTGTGAGAAGAAACCGTGTATACCTTGACTATACTCGACGAACTATAACTACGAAGACGGACTATATTCGACGTATAATGGTTTATGACTTCCAAGTATTTGCAATCATTGTGCTTATCTCGTAGACTAAATATCACAGCTTTCGGACTCGCTATTTCACCACGACAGCTGCGCTTTTGGACACACTCGGCAGCTGCGTGGCCTTATGGACAGAAGCCACATCGTAGAGCCGCGATTTTTGACAACTTCTTTCAATTCCTGTTCCGCGAAGACAAAATGAATCCGCGTTGGCCCAACGTATTAGCCTAGTATGATCTTCACTGTACATACTTCGGACATTCCTTCTCTGCGGCAACCGCCACAATAGCGGAGGCGAAGGTTTAGAAGTGAATCATGCGTGAAGCGATCGTCGTCATAATGATAGATAGCGATCGCTGCAAATAAAACATTGCTGAACAAGCCGACCGGTAAGATGCAAAAGCATCACAACTTCAATTTCCCTATAAACACACCGTCCACCATCTCGTAACCTTGGCGCACACTGCGACACACGAATTCAGCACCTACGCCGCGCCACCTCGCTCCATTGGGCCCTCCACGTCCCTGGATGGATATTCTGAGCATATCTTGAATTTCAAGCGTTCCCTGCCTTTTAGGCCACTTATCTTGTCAAAGCTTTGTAATTGTTCCCCATTGGATTGCCAGGTCTGTATCAATTTATCGGATCGCATGAAATTTCACGCCGAAAGGGCCGATGATTCAATGAGGTGGCTCACAATCAGAATTGAATTGCACGCACAAGAAAAAATGTATGGCTCGCAAATCACTCAAAAATCACATGGCGTTCTGAGATTTCAAGAAAAAATGCAGAGGTAGACGTGATCGGTCACGAGCACGGAAGTACATATGCTTGACACCAATGGCTCGTCGTAGTATGAGGGAGCCCCCTTCAAAAGTCCAGATATTGTTAGGCCAAAGCCATCCTGACAAGGCACTCGAGTAAAACTTACGAATCATTCAAATACACTGCAATTTCTCACCGTCAATCGTTTGTTCTCTTCTATGATCTCTTGTGGAGGGCATCGAGTCGCTGTGTTGTGAAGAACATCTTATTCGCTTTTACCCAAAAAATCATGTCTTCCGCATTGTCTCTTTTTTTGGCCCAAGTACGTTTTTTACTGATAATGTGAGGGACAAAACTGTCTCACAATTCCAGTGAGCTTGTTCACTTATAAAACCCCCACCCCCATGTTTTGCTCAATCCACGATCCTATCAAATCTTCAGTTCATCGCACTCAACTCCGCCTCCAGAAATCATCAAGTTCAATCGTCATGGTCCAATTTACGCCCCACCAGCGACAGCATCGTTACAAGACTTTTTTGACGATGCATTGCTCTGCAGCACTCCATTGTAATCACTTATGACTGTGTTTTTGTTTCATGTATACCCTTGTTGTAATTTTTGAGAGTAGTATTTTGACCCGACAGCCGTCCTAGCTTCAGTTCTTCCCTCATTCCCGTCACTTACAGACTGGTTGGCGCAACAATCATCTAACGTATAGTACTTGTTGTCCACAGACATCGTGCAACAGCAGCGCAATCACTGATTTCACTGTCAGTGAGGATAGGCATGGTACTATTTCGGTTAACATCCGGTTAGGACTGGCTGGGCCTCAACTGGCCCTCAGCAAGCGGGGGGTGATCCCTTTCGGTTCCCCCCCCCCCCCAAATGTCGTGACTTTGTACGACACATCCAGCCCATATCATCCATACCATCTTTAAGGAGCAACTCACTTTTTCCACGTTGGAGTTCCACTTGAGCTTGCAACTCTTTTAGGCTAATTCTTAGCCAAAGGAGCAGTCTTTCATTTTAGGAGTCCCATGACAAGGGTATTCAAAACCAAACACTTCCATCTTAAGTTGGTAAAGCATGCACTAGCTCTAGTTTAGTTTACAGGAAATGTTTGAAATGTTTGAACATGAACAAAGCACTCAAGCTTAAGTTGAACAACTTTTTTTTCATTTTCACAATGCGAACTATGCTCTCTTCCGGCTTTATCCCTCTCTACCTATACCAGTACCGCTGATATGCCCCCAATTCCGCAGCCGGTCTCCTCGGTTTGGCAACTGATCGCCAACTTGAAAGTAGCCGACGTAGGGAGAGCCAGATGCCTTTTCGCTGGCCCGCTGCGTACACCCCCCCCCTCCGCTGGCCCTCCTTATCTAATTGCGGACATAAGTTCGGCGGGTCTGAGGCCCTACATCGCCTGCGACTCTCGACCGACAGTTTTTCTCCCCTGTGTCCCTAAGGTTTTACCGACTACAAGGAAATTCCTCTGTTTTTTTAACGCTGACTTGTCAGCGTTTTCTCTCCCACATCAGGTCTTACCCACATTTCCCTTTCAAAACATTTGGAAAATGTTTATTTTGAAATTTACCTTTGAACAAGCGCTTGGAAGGGGTTCTAACACGTCTTCAGAATGGGCGGTTCCAACCTGAGCTGCAGGTACACGCCGTGCACGCCAGCTGTATGACCAGCGCCGTGCTTATATGTCGAGTAACCAATTGCGCATTGCTGTAAGCTACTCAAATTGCTTTCAAAATTCAATGTTGGCGATCTTTGATTGCTTTACTTGTTTAAGACATTGAGTTTATTGTATCTTTTAATAGTCTGTAACTCGTTAGTAAAATTTCTCTGTATGTATTAGGGGCAAATGCGATGCCCGGCCGCAACATGCACGCGCAATTCCAGACCAACTGCCACTACCGACCACCGTCCTCGCCCTTATTTCAAAAGGAGAAGAGTGGAATGCCTCTGTTCAAGAACTTTGCGCGGCGGCAGTTTACCATTCTCTGTTTCACAATTAGTCAGTAGACTCGCCACACATCCATTATCGATCTTTTTCTACCCACAAATGATTTCGATCTGGAACTGTTGCTTTGAAAAATGACGGTGCCTGATTCGTTGTATTTCTTATATTTTTGAAAGAGGTTGTTCATGATCGAGATTATGACTGTACTTGCTTCTCGGTGTTCTCGACGAGCCTAGTAAGGCCAATGGCTCTGAACTCTTTCCGATAGCTAAATTGAAACGTTGGAGTCTCTCTATTCGCCTGCACTAGCAGCAATGATCACGCGCAGAGAGCTCTGAGAATCTATCTGTTCGCGGTGCTACGAAGGCTTCGTGGATCCCAAAGGACGCGCCTGACTCTTTTAACCTAATACGGGCGGGCGCCGCCCAAGAGCCGTTTGAGCGCAGAATGACAATTTTTCATTCTAACATCATCTAATTCTGATGAATGATGCTCTCTGTAGACAATGCATCGCGTACGTGCATGTACAGAAGAGGGGTTTCTCAAGAGGAGGGCATTCCAAAGATTAGTTTCTAACACTGTGTCCCATAATTATAACTCCACCAAGAATTTCCCAAAATCTCACAAATTTAGATGTTTTAGAAAAAGTCTCTAATGTGGCAGTGTGTCAAATACAAATACGAAAATCCCTTATAAGCATCATCTTCCAACTTGAGATCCCAGGAATTTTTTCTAATAATTTTTGTTCAAAAGGCCACTTGGCCAACGTCCCAAAATTATAACTCCACCTCATGTTTTTCTATTATTTTTCACTTCCGTTTCGCCAAACTTTTTTAATGTGCTAACATCCTACTTCTCAAGGGGACAGTATGATAGAAAATGCTGTCTGACTTTTTAAAAGGTCAGGTCGTCGCAAAAACTACTAATTAGGCAATCGCACAAGATTTTGACCAAATTCACGAGGAGCTCGAGAATTTTTTCAGGATTTTACATGATATGGAGTTGAGAAGAGCTCCAAAGGATCTCCCCTTGCTTTTCGGTAGAAACAAAGGCCGTGTCACAGAAGAAACATCCTTTTTTATGAAGCCGTGCTCTGCCATCAAATCTTCTTCGGAACTTAATGGCTCAACGGAACAATGTTTTTTGCTTGCGAATAAGTCCCAAGTTGATTCTCGAGTGGAAAACGTGGAAGGCATCATCTGTGGTAAGAAACCATGGCGGAATTCTTGCTGAGTTTTCCGGAAAGGTGCATCCGAGCCGACTGTAGTAAGGTTCGCTCTTACTTGCGATTCATTACTGATTGTCTGTCTTTCTCTTCGGCATTTTCTTTCTCCTGGTAGTGCTTCGCGAAGAGAAAAGCTACTAAGGATGAGAAAAGCACGAAAAGAAAAACAAACAAATGCTAAAACATATCGAGCAAAAGCGAACCTTACTCCAGTCGGCTCCGTTGCATCTTTCTGTGAAAATGGGCTCAATTTTCGCCATGGTTTCTGCCACAGATGATGCCTTCCACGTTTTCCACTCGAGAATCAACTTGGGACTTATTCGCAAGCAAAAAACATTGTTCCGTTGAGCCATTAAGTTCCGAAGAAGATTTGATGGCAGAGCACGGCTTCATAAAAAAGGATGTTTCTTCTGTGACACGGCCTTTGTTTCTACCGAAAAGCAAGGGGAGATCCTTTGGAGCTCTTCTCAACTCCATATCATGTAAAATCCCTGAAAAAATTCTCGAGCTCCTCGTGAATTTGGTCAAAATCTTGTGCGATTGCCTAATTAGTAGTTTTTGCGACGACCTGACCTTTTAAAAAGTCAGACAGCATTTTCTATCATACTGTCCCCTTGAGAAGTAGGATGTTAGCACATTAAAAAAGTTTGGCGAAACGGAAGTGAAAAATAATAGAAAAACATGAGGTGGAGTTATAATTTTGGGACGTCGGCTAAGTGGCCTTTTGAACAAAAATTATTAGAAAAAATTCCTGGGATTTCAAGTTGGAAGTTGATGTTTACAGGCGATTTCGTACCTGTATTTACCACACTGCCACATTGGAGTCTTTTTCTAAAACATCTAAATTTGTGAGATTTTGGGAAATTCTTGGGTGGAGTTATAATTATGGGACGCAGTGTAGTTTGCTCGTTTCGCAGTAATCAATTGGAATTTTGCGCACCTTTCATCTATCAATGAAGACAGGATGCAATTCATCGTCAAATAAATAAACAACAGTGCTTTATTGTAGTATAGGAACCACCGCGATTAGTCTCCCATGGTTACTCCATAAATCATCTCACGCATTAAACTGTGTTACAACCTTCCCTCTACCACTTCTCTCCGGTGGCATGGCAGGAACCATGTTTCTCTCTCACTTTCTCTTAACTTCCCCACACTTCCCCTCACCGCTCCCCATCCCTCACCTTTCTTCCTGTCTCTCATCCTCCCCTCTACCGCCCGCGCTCCGGCCTGCCCCGGCCGTACCATGCTAAACATGAGGCAGCTGAGTGGCTTGGTTCGTTTTTTGTTCCCAGCCCACAATTATGTGTCATCCCACATCAACCGAACAAAATTCAGAAGATAATACGTTAACATGAAAATAGACCTTACTCTTAAAAACGGTCGTTTTTCTCCGTCTCTCCTCCTCCCCTCTCCCCTCCTCTCGCATGACAGCGCCATGCTCTCCTCCCTTTCTCCTCTCCCCTTCTCTCTCATTCTCTCTCTCCCCCTACCTTCCCGCCTCCCCTTTCCTGCCCCCTTCCCTCTACCCCTCTTCCCTCTACCCCCTCCCCTTGCCCGCTCATCCGGCGTGCCGCAGCACATGTTTTAGTTATATTACAATGAGAAACTGACCTGAAGTGGCTCGAAATCGGCGTTTATATAGGCCGCGTAAGTGTATATCAATGATCAAACGACATCAAAACACATCGAAGTTGGCCGTTCGTAACCCTGGTTTTTTTGTGCCAGCGATTGTCCGGACGGACAAGAACGACCCACACACGCACAACACACACACCACGTTCTGGTTTATATAGTGAAGTGATTTTCGCAACTGTAGCCAATTTCATCGTGGTGCTCTCCAGATAGTGACGGATACCCTGTTTGGCAACATTCTCAACCACATTTTGCTTTGCCGCAACTAATAGACCTCCATGAAAAGCCATTATGTGTAGCAATATAGAGTCGCATTTCTGAGGTGTGCCGTATTCTTCGGACACGGCAGATCTCAGAAACATTTCATCCATCAGCGCGTAAGACTAGAAATCCCACTACTTTCATATTAACCTGGGCCGTTCAGTAAGTAAGAATCGCGAACCATGGAACCATAAAATTTTTCTTAATAAGCCAATGTCGAATCTGGAGATGTAATCATTACTCAGCTATTGTTCGTAATGCAGTTTGCGTTGGTATCAGACTTGTCACCATATTTATAACCCCACCTTATAAACTCTACCTCTCATCAGCGCCTTTGCGCACAACACGTCGTTTCGTAAGAACTTTCATATTTGTACCTTCCGATGAATTTAACACCGAATATCATCCAAAACATTTTGTTCGCATCTCCCAAGTTTTGGCGTATTTACAGCTCAAAATCCACGGATTTGATGTGAGGCAGCGATGCCTGCAAAATCGCTGCTCCCACGCGGCGCAAAACCACAAAAGGCGCGTTGTCGTCAACGTGTCAAAATCACACGTTTCCAATATAATTAGACAGATTTGGCATGTGTGTAAATCTGCTCCAAGATACCTACTACATTACCTCTCAAACCGGAAAGTGTTTCTGTTAGGAAGAGGAAAATCCAAACTCCTAAAAAAGCGCATTCCATCTTTGAGAGCAAAAATATTTAGGAACAACGGACATTTTTCTATTCCAAGGGCTTCAAAAGTTTTGTGGACCATTCACTTTTCCTGAGAATTCCTTTTTTTTCCGTAAACTTGTTTAATAAGAATAATGTTAATATTTCAAGTATTTCTGTACAATTGCAACAATGAATCAGCGCTGGTCCCCGCAACCGGCCAAGTATGTAGGTGTCACTTTTTCTTAAAATATCTTGAACAAAGTCCAACTCTCCACTCCAACAAATTTTGGGTTTGTTATTGGTGTCGTCAATTATAAACTTTCGTCGCCAATATACTCAAATTTGGAATGATTTCGACATAAGCTAATAAAAGGAAGCAAGGTGGCCAGTTTTGAAGCTTCCTCTACGATAGATTTTTGTTTGTGACTCGCGAATAAGCTTCCAATATTTCGCCCTCCAATCTGATATATGCCTCACAAGTAAAACAATAGCTAGAAGATAAATTTTCCACGGGGAAAAATTCAGGTCCGAGGCGGTTAAGAGGTTGTGGGGTTGAAGTCCTGCTTTGAGCGCCACGCACGCACCTCCTTTTCAAAGTGCGAAGTATTTGAAAGCCCTATATTCTTTTCCCTGCTATGCACCTGTGAAAAGCTAGCCTTCTCATCCCGTTGATCGCGTAATGATCGGAAGAGCCTAAGCCTAACAGATTATTTCTTTAGAATTCGTTATCTTACCAGCATCAACTTGACTCCGTTTCCTGCCCTTGTGGCCTCTTGCCAAAGCTCCCGTTTTGTCAAACTCCGTAGCGAGGCAACATGCAAACGAAACGACCCTAAAAGCCTCAGCGTTTGAACAAACTTTTAGTTCCAATTTTATCCGGGAAAATTATGCTCCTTCTTCGCGAGCTATCCCTCTCGCCACTAACCTAGCCAGTTGCGATACTGCACACATTACATCCAAGCGGTTCCCAGGTTTCTGCTACTGGCGCCACTTTGAAAGAGGAGAAGGGGGAGCAAGGCCTATTTCGAACTCACCAGGGTGAAAATCGTGTC
Organism: Ostertagia ostertagi; assembly: GCA_036418205.1. Taxonomy (NCBI): domain Eukaryota; kingdom Metazoa; phylum Nematoda; class Chromadorea; order Rhabditida; family Trichostrongylidae; genus Ostertagia; species Ostertagia ostertagi. The sequence goes on along the minus strand of MU869016.1, from coordinate 23,463 downwards.
GAGGAAATAACCGCCTCTTTACGACCCCCCTCCAAAACATGAACTCTGATACGACCCCTTTTTGTCCTCTGCACATCCGGTTTTATATCAAAAAATGCTAGTTTCAGATGTGCGAGAGGGACGCAGCGCCGCTGCCACGCAAATGCGGCTTGATCCAAATGCTAGATTCAATTCTGCTCAGATTAGGTTCTCCTTCTTTCCTTTAAAGACATTTAACCTTTGCCACATTGGCCGGAAAGTAGAACATTGAAGGAGGTACTGCCCCTACACAGTTGAACAGTCTCGCGCTCCAGTATAGCGGCGCTAACTACCCGCGATCGCGTCGCGCGCTGTGCCTAGAGCGCGCTAGTTGGAAAAATCGTCAAATGTACCCCCTATTCAAAGGACTATAACTTTCTTCATTGATAACCATTTCAGAAAGTGAAAGGCAGCTTTTGAATGCACAAGACTTCTAGTTTCTAAATTGTGCTGAGCGTTTTTCTAAGCACGCCTATTCTCGAGAGTGGGAGACGTCGAGGAATTGTCGAGGAAATTGAAATTCACATGCGAGTTCCCACTCTTTGGAAAGGCAGTAGCTGTCTTCATTGGCAATGCTTTGAAAATCGGAGGAAAGCGTTGTAAAGTAGAAGATTTACGCTTTCTGATAGGTGCTCCAGTTGTTTCGATCGCTTTCTAGTTCGCGAGAAATCTGCGTCGAGGAAATGTCAAGGAAATTTTCGAAATTTTCGAAGCCACTCGAAAACTCTATTACTCCCTCGCCGTAGTAGGGGACTTCTTTGAACATCTTCAAAATACTTCTATACACGTCAGTTTGATGGAGTAAATTGAAAATGATGCACTGGCGCGGATCCATTCCGTTCTTGTATGCGCCATGCAGTGACCCCACTCGGAGTCATTGGGAAGGTGTTTTGTCCTAGTGACGACTTGCTTAAGCACACCAAAAGATATTTCCAGTATTAACTAATTAGGACAACTCTTGTGGTCATAGTGATGTCTGATCATTCCTTTATTCAAGTCGCTTCCTTTCCAACCCGTTCTGATGAATGACACGCTTGCGGTTGCAGGATCTGATGATGCCAAGAAGGCTGCGAATCTGCCTGTTTTGAACTTTCTACCAAGATGCTGTTCCTCCACTAAGTTCTCGAAGCATGTGCATCATTCTAGAGTAGATACTCGCTGCCCTTTCCCTACGATTCTTTTGCAGGACGCGTTGCCTTCCTATGCCATACTGATCACTACGAACCAAACCAACAACCACTTGTAAGATGTTATTTGCATTAGGCTAACTACAACACTATGTGAAATAATGAATAAGACAGCCAAAGAAAGGCCAGCGCAGCCAAACCGTTGTGTACCGTGATGAACGCGGTTTTGTATTACGAGCCCCGCGCCTCCCAGCTCTTATCGGAGCAAAAATACGACCCCATGTCGAGGATTCCAAATCGACCGTTGATTCACCGCTTTCGCCTTGAATCGCTGCGACCGCAGATGCATCTTATCAATCGCAGCAATAGTGGACGTCTGGGCCCTCTCGCGCACCGACTACTCCGAGGTTTTCCCCTCTCGTGTCCTACGGTTTAGCTGACCTCACAAGAATCTATTGAGTTTTTTTACCTGCTTGTCGTGTTTCTCCCTCCAACGTTCAAGACATCTCCCTTTTTACCCGATTTTCCCAGCACCAAAATAATGCTCCAATTTGGTCTTCGACCTCGTGGCGTTTTAAGAGCGCTTTCGATAGAGGATCCTACCATCGGGCATACACAAGTAACCGCATTAGAAAATGCAAGGAATCCTTTCATACTCTTCAATATCTTAGACAGATAGGAAGTCGCTCATGAAGCTCAAATTTCCAGTCATGCACTATGTACCCCACAACTGCAAATGTTGACCTTTCTGATAATAGGCGACCCAATATTCTGACCGTAAGCACTTTTTCTTTCGATCACGGAGGGGAAGAATGCCTAAATGAAGCGAGAGCTCCGTTCTGCCATTCATTTCATTGTCTGAAAATCAGTGATGCCATGCTATTAAATGGTATCAATTTTTCTGTAGTGGAGGGAAGACATTTTTTACAGTACCAGTTATCGATCCACATTTTGTTAGAGAAATTTGCGGTACCTGGATTGCTAACAAAACAGAAGTCGTGGAAAGTTATGCATCAACCCTATGGGTGATGCAACTCGCTATGAAGAAAACACCCACAAGATGGTGGTCATCCCTGGTCCGGTCTTCGACCGCGCGTTTTGGGTGTGACATTCGGTAAATCTCGCTCGACACGCCGATTTCGCTTTCACTCAACCCGCTGTCCCACTTTCCATCCTACACTATCAACGTTGACATGCACTCTATCCTCTTTATCAGTATAGGTGAGTTCATTGGTTTTTACCGTTCTGAAGGATATCACGACCGAAACATGCCTAACAGTGCAGCTACGATTCCTGTACTTACTACCGTTGTGAAATTGCTCCGACTTTTTAGTATCCTCCGATGAAGTCGATAGAATTCATCAGTATTCAAGACATTATTACGTATATTTACCCCTCCGTTCGGAACAGCTGCTAGCCTTGCCTGTATTCCAACTTCTCTTCCATTGTTCGCGATTAGTACGTATAAGGAACAAAGTTAGATAAATGAAGCAGATTCTTGCTTACGTGGTGGCAAAGAGGTTAATCGGAAATTTTGAATCTGAACTACCTGACGATACCGTGACGGCTTAGCCTTCCCTGGTGCAACACATGAACGCAATGGGTGTCATGACCTACATATTGAATGTCCCGCGTTCCCGGGTTCCATTAATTGTGAACCACCTGTGATGAATATTCTCCATAGACAAACTTCCCTCTATCTCTTCATGTGCAATGACTGTCGACATATTGGAAAACTATCCGTTATCGAAATCCTTGGAAAAATTCTACGGATCTCGTAAAATGGGACCAAAAAAGAATGACTTTCGTAATGAACTTCGAGAGCCAAACAGTTTTTTGACATTGCCGTTTTTCTCTACCAAGTGAGGTTAGCCATGGAACTTGCACTGATTGGCCGTCTTTTCGATCTACTGGCCTGAAAATGCTTCAAGCTTCTACTCTTTCAACCTAACAGGCCAAGAAGACTATTCCACGGCTTTGGTCTAGTCATTCGTTTATATTCGCCAATCCCAGGCGATTAAACCCTGTACTGAACCAATCTAAGTACCATAAGAAAAACGCTCCACGCGTCTCAGCAGTATGTAGTGATTCATTGGCCCAATGTCAGACTTGCGAATAGAGCGATCCGCCAGCGTCCGCGGTATCAGCCATTGAGCGATTCGCTGGCCGCGACGCGACCGCGAACGCGAAAGCACTTGATTCGCCAAGTCTGACATCGGCCTAAGCATGGATAAGCATTTACAGTAAGTCTGGTATAGATATTGAACTTTCGCTTTTGCGATTGATGTCATCAATGAAATTTGAATTTGTAAGCTATCTTGTCCTGATCTAGGGCAAGCAAACTAATTTTGATACTTTCTCAGATATTTTTTTGGGTTTGTATTTCTCAGAGGCTCTCAATGAATATTTCAATGTTTCATCATAGCACAGTTGTTCGTTAGGAAGCAATTGTCCCCACTCAATCCACGAATAATCCAAATATGAAATAAGTTTTTCAGTACCCTTCGTTTTGTCAAGGACAACAGAAAAGCCTCAGTTGATCCCACCATGTCCCACGGGCTCTCGACCGCTTCTTCGGCCGGATGGTGAACCGCGGAAATGTCTCCCACATCAGAACAGTCTCTGCGTCAACGCTCTACCAGATAGGGTTTGTTATTTTGTACCACGCTTGAATTATTATCAATTAAGGGCCAAAGCACCATTGTACTTTTAGTTTTTTTTTGCATTCGTAGAAATGTTCAACAAGAACAAAGTCATTCAAATTTTTTGAAGGTGGTATATACATATACCGACGTATTCTGTGCTTGTTGAGGCTCTTCATGATTGAGTTACGATTTACTGGCCTGGTCATCTTCTGGGCAGGGTAAACTGGCCCCAAACAGAAACCACCGGCGGCTTCAGTCAGATGAAGATGGGCTTTCACTTTGTTCGGCCAGAAATGGGGCATCCAATAGCACCTTTATTTATTTATTTACTTATTTATTCAATACGTTGTGTAAGACAACGTAAGGAAACAAATACATGACATCACTTGTTTTTTGCTCGTAAACTGCTGCTTTTGGACGCAGTCCGTCTTGCGAATGTTTAGATGGGTTGTGAACAAAGCTTTCGCCCCAGACGGAACTCGAACCCGACCTCACCTCTTACTGGGGAAGTGCGTCCAATTGCATTCATAGCGCACTGCCGATAAGCAAGAGGTGCCGGTTGAGTCGCCGTCTGGGGGCGAAAGTTTTGTTCACGAACTGACCAGTATGTCTTGTGCCATACCAAGACATATCTTCAGCTACTATATAGTACTAGACGACGATCACCCAAGACGTGCAGTTCAGCTTATGCGGTGGCGAGAATGTTGCGTATCAGACCTGATCCCGTCCTCTATTGAAGCCGCGAACGCCGCTCGAAACGGCCTTTCTGCCTCCTCGACAAATCACCGATGTTTTGGGAATATGTTTGATTAGCACAGCACAACGCCACAAACAGTTTTGGTGCTTACAGGAACAATCAAGTGACTACTTCTGTTGGCCTTTGACACCCAGCAGCTGAAGACCATGTCCCTTTTACTACCTACACATGTGAGTCCTCTTTATATCTTCCAAAAAGCAAGTGACCGCCCCTAAGTTTTCCACAATCATCTTTTGCTGAGCGTCTCAGTACCGAACCGCGTTGAAGTCACGGGCATGCACATTACCTGAAACAAACGGCGCCCGTTCTTTTCTCAGGGGGCTTTTGAGCTAGAACATAAAATGAGTTGTCGAGTGGCCCGCTGAAATGTAAATCGGCCAGGGCGAGAGGTCAAAGGCTGTGAGAGGCCTTGAGGATTAGTAGTCGATACGTCGCCAAAATGCGAACATGCCCATCAATTTCCACTACGACATCACGCGGAGAGACGTAGCTTGGATTGATTACAAAGAAAACAAGCTGGTAAAGGGAAAGATGTCTATACGAACATCTTGAAAAAATCGTTACCATTTTTTCCGTCAACTAATTACCTCCTTGATCATATTGTTAGAGTGTGATATATTTTCATATCATGCGAATCATTGTAACCGTAGGTATTTTAGTTTTCATTAAAAGTGTTTTGTGATCTTTTTGACCATGGAGGACTTGCGCATATATATTAAGGCATTCTTCAACATTTGCAACTAGCGCTTTTCAACAGGCAGCAGATGTCTTTACTTGAAAAGGTTCGGGCTAATTAAAACGGCGGCTGTTTCTGACCGAAAGTGGTCCAGGAAACAGAATACCGAGCAGGTCCCCGATTTCATCAATTTCGACAGATGGCCTCTATCCGGATTAGACCGATAAATTTTCAGTTGTGTGCTGCCTTGGAGAGAAAGGTCTGCTCTATCAAATACCCGAACTGGTAATAGCGCATCCCCGAATGCATCAAATAAATAAATAAATTTTGGCCCTCGCAAAATAACGCTTCAGAAATCCTAGGACGGAATTGATGGAAGAAACCTGCGTGCCGCTTGCGGTGCGCTTACTAAAATCCGAAGAGCTGTTTTGAGGTCAGGGGCAATCATTTCAAAAAGCGCTGATATGATTCGAATTTTCATCTTTCCGAAAAATGATGTCAGAGATCAGATATGATTTCTGGAAGTCAATCTTGAGATACCAACAAAATCACGGCCACAGCAGAAGATGCCCTGGACAGAGCGAAGTGGCGACGACTGATAAAGACAGCGGACCCTGCGACTGCGCGGGACTAACGCTAGGGAGAAGAAGAAGAGCGGTGAACCAGTAATTCTGCCCCACCCTGTAATCTCTTTTATGCGCCCAGCATCACCTTGCCTTCACTCGTCGAATCACAAAGATGAGTGAAGCTCTAATTTTACCGTTTCCAACGAGTCCTTCCCTATTTCCCAACTACTAGTTTACTTCCCACCCCTACTTCGTTTCAATGTGCATGAATCACCCATGTTCAACAGTGGGGCGAAGTTTTGAGAGAAACCTGCTCGAAAAAATGCGTCGAGAGCTTGGATTTCCAAGCGGATTTAAACCCAAGTTGGGGTGCGTCTTATCTCGATAGTGGAACAGTGCTGTTGCCTTATGATTCCATAAGAACCTGCTCCTGAATGCTGCATTTTGAGTATTAGATTGACGTGGTAAAAAGAACGCAGGCTAGAGAGCTACGCTGGTGACAGTGATCAATCACTTGGTTGATTCGTTCGCTCTCTCATCTCTCAGCTATTGTAAATGATTAATCAGTATTTGCCCATTTGTCCTGAACTTCGTAAGTGTTCTCACGGGAGTACGTTCGCAATCGCTTCAGGGCTATGAAAATCCAAGGAAGGCTTACCTTGCGGGTGCTTGCCATCACTGTCAGCTTTTAAGATACCTTACTTCTGGGTGCATACCTTCATAAATAAGACTTTGCCGTCCTGAAACAAGAAGGTCACTCTAGTTGTGGGAAAGCACGTAGAACGGTCGCGTTGTCAAAATCGAAATGATAGCCTCGATCAGAAATAAGGTCATACCTTCATATCTTTCTGAAACGACACTTTGTGCAAGTTTCGCAATTTTGATCATCCCTTCTGAATGCCGATCATACTTTGCGTAATAACTTCGATCGGCCATCCCGCAGCGCGTTTACGGTACGCTGCAGGTCGCTGTCTGTTGAGTTTTCCATATGCTTTGCTTTCACTATTGGAGCTATTTCATTGCCGTCTCTAGGTTAGGCATTAATATAGTCATAAATGATGTGGTTCGTAGATTGGTCAAATATGATTTAGTTTGTCTGAGGTTTTGCAAGTCTTTCGAAAACGCATGTTTATTTCATTCATCGGATTTCTTTCCATAAACCTGAACATTTGGACAAAAAAAATAGTATCAGAAGTGGCAACGAACGTTTTAAAATGCTAGCAAAAATGTTTCCACTGAAGCAATAATGACCAAAGTAATTTAGAAGCCGGCAAAGGAGAGTGAAGTTTAAACTAAATTTTACGTTTATTCATTAGGGCGGAAGTGGTGTAGTGGCAAGTGGCACGCTTACCACGCGAGCGGTCCGGGATCAAATCCTGGGTCGTGAGTCGCCCGGGCCAACCAAGCCTTCCATCCCTCCGGGGTCGGTTAATTGGTACCAGACTTGTCTGGGAGGATAAAAACACTGACTTGTACATCGGCTGGCCCCCGCAAGTCATTGTATAGGCCACATCGCATTCAAACGCCACTACGAATGTACAAATGGAAGTAGAATGCGTGCCGCATCCCAAAAAGGGATTGATCAACGGCAAATGCTTTATCCTTTTTTTTATTAATTCAACAGCTCATTTCAGTCGGATTAATTCTCTATTTTACCTCTGGATAACCATACCGCCATTGGCATGTTGAATTGTACCCCCAGTTTTGTCTATTATAGCACTCTTAATCCACGGGATTGCGATGGTGAGGCGATCGCGGTCGCTGAATCGCGCTGGTCCCAGGTGGTCACAAAAGCCAAAACAGGCGATGTCATCAGCATTTCAATAACAAGTGATTTCGGAGAGCAGATTTATTATGTTCTTTTTTCAGGTAACCGTGGTGATCCACAATGCGATGCCTCACAATCCCTTTGGTATGCGGTCGTACTTCTTCCGCGACGGCATCGAAGACGAAGTGGTTGACGCAGCGATACATGGACCAAGTGAGAATATCAACGAAAACGCAATCCGACACGAAGACGGCTTTCTTGTCAGGCATAACGACGAATGAATGGCGCTCGAAGCATTTCGGGCCATCTTCATTGATGAATCTTGGTGCTCAGTGTCCTAGAATGTTTCCGATGACTGCCTCATATGAAATACTATGCGTGATTTTGTCAACTAAAGATCAATACTTGATAATATTAATAAAATATGTAACATTTCAGGTATAAAAATACGTAGCATAACTCAATTCCCTCTCTGCATAAATATCAACGAAGAAACGAAGGAATAGGTGAGAGAGGAGATGCTCACAAAAGGAGATATGTGAGAAATGTACGTGCCAACGGATATTTTCAAAATTGTGAATTTGCGGTTTTTGTATGGATTAAACCGATTCGAAAGCACACCAATAAGCTGAGCAAAACGTTTTGAATAATCTGAGAAGATGCCGAGATCATGGCGATGCTACACAAGGCGTCGTTGTGGCGGAGTGCTCAAGAAACGACGTTAATAGGCGGTAAGCGCTGGTCGGTCCACCCACTATTGCGGAATCACTGTCGTCTGCCGTATCGCTACTCGTTATGCTCCCTCGTTTTGCTCTGTCGTTCTCGCTTCTCGGCTCCCATGACTTACCATGGCATGATCTCAGTGCTCTCCTTTTACCAACTCGTCCACAGCGTGGAGCAAACAGGCGTTCATTTTCGGTAGTTCCGCGATTTCTTTTAATTTTTTACTTAACTGGCTGCCATTCGCACTCCTACCTTCATATCCATAAAGAACTGCCACAGAAACATGATCGTGTGGTGTGCCTTTAAGTGCTACGTGAAGTCTGTGGTCACAGTTTGGTCTTAGATTGTCCCACTGTCAACGGCACGGACGCGAGAGGGCATTTGAAGCATTTCATTGTCGTTTTGGTTCCCTACAGTTCTGCAAGACATAAAAGTCTGTTCCTGCGCAATAATGCAGGCTTTATTTACTGGTATTACCACTGTTTTGATCCGCTATATCAGTGCCCAAGGTGTCTCAACCGCGGCAATCATGCCAACAATCAGATACGGGCCTGTCAAGCATCTTGAGCTTGGTAAGGAAAAACTGCAACTCTTCCCTTATCGATGCCCACGCTTTCGATGCACTAACCATAAGATTAAGATACAGCATTTTGAATTTTCTTCAAAACAGCTAAGACAATGTGTTTCAATTGACTTTTGTGAAAGCAGTGCAATATACCAATCTCAGTCGACTAAGATCAACTGATTAGCAAATACATGTCCTGAAATTCTCACCTTACTTCTGGATGACCGATGCAGTGATTCTTTACACATCGTGTTGTGGTTTCCGCCTACGGCCAGTTCTTGGTTCTTTTGTTGTAAAACTTATTTGACGTAAAAAAATGATCGAAATTCCGTAAAATAACTTCCTGTGTTATTGCAGCGTTGATGCCCGCAGGAAATTTCTAGGGCAGGTCCAGTTCGAGTCCAGTGGAGCAATGCATTGATGGGTCCGTACAGGCTGCCCCTATTCGGCGGATTTTCCAGTTCTGACCCAGGGTGAATATTGGTCGAGGAAATCCTCGACAGAAGGGGTCGTACTTGTCAGGGTGGGTCATTGGGGGTCGTACTCATTGGTGTCAGTAACGTCAGATGGGAGAGAGAGCGCAGTAGAGAACAAGGATATGTGAGAGAAACATGAGAATGAAGATGATGCTTCCAGTCGCTCCATTCCTTTACCTTTATGAGAAGGACGTATTTGAAAGCAGTACAAGGAATGAAAGTGCATCTCCGCAATGTGTACACGTGCTGTAGAGGCACCTCCTTTATCTAGGCCCGCTCTCTCGCCCTTAATACCTCGTTGAAAATGAGGCAGTTGTTAGGGAGCTGTCGCAAACCGGCAAGAGTTCTGGAAAGACCATGGGCGAATGAAGCTGTTCCTTAGGTTACGGGAGTTACGAAATGTGTTACTACAATACAGTTTCTGTCAACAGGTCATCATCATATGTGTAACACCTTTCAATAGATTCTACAACTTGAGTGGAGGTCGGATGCATGGCCTATACTGAGACGAGATCGGACGATGACGATTGCCAGTTTCTTGTCGCTTATGTTGGGAGAATTTATTCTAGACACATTTCGAGCGCTGTCAACAAATTACATTTGCAATGGTGAAGAAGGGAGCGGCTTTTTGAGCGGCCGAGAATCATCCTGATAGATCCTCGACGCAAATATCCTCCAGCTAGAGGATGTAGAAGGAAGCTAAGAATACAATTAGAGTCGCCAATCCTTCGCTTTTCAAAACTGTACTTCGGCTTTCCCGCATTTCTTTGCGTAGTTACGAGAGATATTGCCTTATAAGTGGCAAAAACTCGCTTGAAAAGATTCAGGCATCCTCGACGCTTCCCTCGACAAAATTTGAGAGACCCTATCTCCTCGAGTGTAAAGCTTTTAGATCAATTTCAATATTGCCCGGTAGTAGCAAATCCAGCTCTATCTAACCCTACCACACACTGCTCCAAAGGTTGTGAAATGGGGGAATGGAACCTTTTCATCGAGAGTGTAGATTTCGACGTTTCGAGCGGTTGACCATGGACACGCGCTGCAACCGAACGCTTTGCTGTGCATTGATAGAACTCGCTTATGCACATCAAGGCAAAGTTAGAGGGGTCGTATCAGATCCGATCTGAGATGTACTGCTCATGACCAACGTCCTCGACCCGTATTTTCACCCTGGGCTCTGACTACTGCGAACCGCTGATCAAGGGCGGACCTCCAATCCCACTTTGACCATCCATTTTTCCTCATCCATTGCATCGCCATCTGCACCATTTCATCGCACTGTGCTCTCTCCTTCTTTCCATTCCTTCTCCTCAGCGTAAGTCTCCTTGCTTTGACAGGCCGAATTAGCAAAAATGAGAAGCGTTAAATCACTCGCTTTTTCTCAGCAGGCTCCTATCTTTTTTTCTTTGCTCCTAGGTCGCTTTCGTACACCTTTATTCCGCCGCACGAATCCCCCGCTCCAGGACCACGACTATGCCCTCACTCAGTTTTTTTTTCCTATAAAATAAGCGCGTAATGTCCTTTTGCACGACGCCTGAATTTGTTACCGCAGTCACCGTCTCGGAACTCTTCGCCGACTTACTCGACACTACGCTTTCTAGCGATTAGTAATGTGTGGTGGGTCCATAAAAAGGAACCTGGTCAAATGCTCATCATCTAACCATCTGTTTATAGTATAATTAAGTTGAATGCATAAATAATGTTCGCTCCGATACCTATTACATACGATATCTCGAATTGTACTTTCGCTTCTCTGCAAATGTTATTCAATGCTATATATTACTACGCTAACCCACACCTCCTCCAATACCTAGCGAACCAAAGCGATACCCTCCTCACTTTCGAATTTTTACCGATCTTGGACACAAAGACGATAGGTGTGCAGAGGACGGTCCCGTTCTGGAGTGTTCGCCAATCATCGATGCCGCCTCTGTTCTTTTCAAGAAATTGAGGAGTGCGTGAGAACTGGGTCAGTTCGGTTCTGCGATATCATATGTAATATAGGGAATAGAAGAGAACGAAGCGTTCAACGTCTCACATATAGCCTTCTCGAATTTGAATTTACGAAACATGTGGGTGGAAATTTTCATCCCGTGCAACTCTCATTTCAGGGAACCACAAAGTTGCGAGTCTGCAGGAGACCTATACCTAATGTAAGCATATCTGCGCTCTCGTTTGTCGTTTCGCTTGAGAGTTGTGTGAGCACTGCAAAAAACGAAGAGTAGAACTCTTTTTGGGTGAAGGTCACATTTCAGAGCTTGCTGTTGTGGTGGAGTCGCGCCCTGCTCATATCCGTTGATGCCTTGCCAAGACGTCCATTCCTGAAAAGCAAGATTTATCAGACAATCACTCGTGTTCGCACTCACCCAATATTGACTGTGTTGCCCCTTTCTATGGTATTATAATATCCTGCAAATCACGCTGCCTGGTGAACACCGGGTGACCGCAAGACAGCCAATCGGAGTCCAAGGAATTTGGTTTTGCGCCTAAGCGTGCATTCGTCTTCAATATTCTACGAGGGCCATTCCTGACACGCGCCTTTCTTCACATCACTGGTTCTTCGATGCTGCACATACTTTCAGGAAGCTAGCTCTTTTTGTTGAGTTTCTCGACGGGCGACGACTCAAATCAACAGTTCCTGAAGGAATATACTACAGGGTGGTCCAAAATTATGAGGACCGCGTGCGCGCGCAGTTATATCCACTTTTTTCCGAGTCGCTCCATTTTCATCTCCTTTTCTGTGCACTATGTGAAAGGGTACAATGTCTTCTTCCTAACTGAAACCAAATTTCATGAAGTTCTCAAAACTAGTGAATAACTACATCACGTCGACGTCAGTCCTGAAATTAAACTCAGAAGGGTTTTGGCACGCTACATCTGGCTGCAGTTCAACGTGACAAATAAACTTTTAATGGGCAGCAGTTCATCGCTTCAACAAGTTCCTAACCACCACAGATGGGAAATGCTGACCGTCAAAAGATTACGGTTGCCACCACGACAGTAATCAGATGCAGAGACTAGCTTCTCTCTTTTAAGACTTTCGTACTCGGCAAAATAAAAAATGCTGCCTGTAACAACCGGACCAGCTAAACCAATCTCTAAAGACTACACTCTATAATGGAAAGAAAGCCACTCGAGTTCTCTATTTGGGACTTAGTATAGAACAGAGCACTCAATAATAAAGCAGCAATTCCCTAAAAAAAACTATTTTTTGAGCTCCTTGCTTTCAAGGAATTGTTAACCGTGGGAATCCACCGCCTAGCCCAATTTGTCTAGATCCATTCACATGCGGATAGATAGAGGACACTTGTAGACTTGTAGACAGCTGTGGTAAATAAGGCACTTAACCAAAATGGTTCAAAAGAAAGTTGTGAACTTTTGAAAATTTTTGTCACATCGGCAAGTACTCATGACTCAGCCTAATATTTTCGTGACTGTTCCATTTGAGTCCCACCTGAGAAACTGAACGAAAGGAGCCTGTCAAAATATGTGTAGCATTGGAGAACCAGAGACTGTGAATAAAATGGCGAGTCAAGAATGGCTCTGTTGAAAATTCCAAAGGACCAGTGCAACCTTGGAGGGCAGCCAAGTGCCTTGGGCCTCCGGTTGCTTCTTGCGGTCATCCCGTTTACAGCAGACGGTGATTTTCAGTAGATATAATAGCAGCGAAGGAGACACACAATCAGTATTGGGTGAGTGCGAACACGTATGACTCTCTGATAAATCTTGCTTTTCAGTAAGTGATAAGGCAGCTAATGGAATAAACAAGCCAATAGCTTGCAGGACTTGAGCTATCAATGTTTTGTAGCAGGATAATTGTGATAACACCCTACGGCTATATAAACACCTGCTGAGCACACTTCCGGTCATTCCACATGGTGCTGCAGTGGCAGCTGGAGGGCAGTGGAGGGAGGAGGGAGGATGGGGAGGGGAGGCGGAAAACCATCAAACAGACCGAAGTGCAGTTAGGTGACATTCTACCGTCATGTCATGATTATGGCGATGCCCTCTACTATATGAAACACCTTTGTGTTGCATACGCGTCACTTCCACGAGGTGTTGGTGTCACAGGAGGAAGGGACCATAGCGGAGGATAGAAAGCTTGCGCAGGAAAGGAAGGTCCCGGCGGTTGACGGGGGACTAATCTGGGAGGTATGAATTTGAAAGATAGCATTCGATGCGGCTATCTGAATTCGTCCGATACACAACTTCCTCATCCCACGATAAAGTGCGGCTGAGAGAGAAGAGGCCTATCGAGGCGTAATTGGCGGTTTCCTTTGCTTTCCTTTCCTTTTTCAGGCTACTCCCACGTTCAGCTTCATTATTGACGCTCTTACATACCCACTTCATCTCGGGATAGAATTCAAATGAAACAACTTGCAGCTTGCGTTTTAGAATGGAGAACTTCGCATTTGCATCCGTGATAATAGTGAGATGAGAGGTAATCCACCTTCTGTCGATATGAATGGAACTTCATGTTAACTGTGGCTTTTGATCAGGTGATGACCGCTTTTGTTCCTGTACCGCTATGTCTCCACGTTCCATATTTTTAAAGGAATCTTCCACGGACCATGGACCAGTGGGCGGGACCGGAAGTGGTTTTGCGACGAAATGCATGGTAGGTACGGATCCACGTTCATGGGAAGGTTTGAAGTGAATCCTGTTCACGTTCGTGCGTTCGACACGTGGATCCGTACCTACCATGCATTTCGTCACAAAAACTTCCGGTCCCGCCCACTGGTCCATGGTCCGTGGAAGATTCCTTTAACTTCGAAGATTTTGGGACTTAATTCTGCGCTAAGGCGGGCTCTGATTAGTCTCTGATCGACTCCTTTAGATTGTATGTCACTTTTTGAGAGGAATCGAAACGCTCTTCATCGCTATTTACGGAAGTTTTGGATAAATCATGAGCTGCAAGTCTGATAGCAAGTTCTCAACAAAAAATCTTCTCAGTTACATCCGCCTCAAAAGAATTATAGAAGATATCCGCTTTCTCTTGAGGCGCAGAGTTGTAATTCACCAAAGTATTGATTAACAGCTGACAAAATCACACACATATATGAGACAGTAATTGGAAACATTTTTGAACATTCGAAATTGCCTTCTAATAATGTCGATTGAACTCAGTAAGGTATTCAAGGCATGTCCTTTAGATCCTATAGAACGTGACAGTTTGATTCAAAGCGTTCCTTCCAATTAAAGAGATAACTATTAATGGAGCCCCTTGCGCCTGTCACTATTTACTATTTTATTTTGGATGAATGTAAAATAGAGCTGGCGGAAAATCTGTTATTATACCGCCTAGAGTATTCCAGTTTTAAAGAAAAATTTAACAAATTGAGCCATTCAGAAAAATTCAAAATTGCAGAATATACGGGATTAATATGCTCTTTTAGAGCTGTGTCAGAGTCCGCGATGCGTCGCGCGAATTGCGTCACTCACAAAATCGCAGGTGCCCCTTTTGAGAATATGAAAGAAGTAGAGTGATAACCCTGTTCGTCATTCAACCATCAAACAGAAATGGCGGCGGGATTGGAGAGTACCTCGCAGTATTGATCAATACACTTGTGAATTCTAAGATCCGTCGCGCGAGTCGTGCGAATCGCGCGACGGATCGCGGACTCTGACACCAGCCTGTAAGCCGATATAGACTTCTCAGTTCCAAGAAGTGGAAAGAAAACAAATGAGATGGAAAAACACGGAACGCTTTCCAAAACTAACAATTGACCTGGGCGAGATAGTTTCGATCTGCCAGATTGCAGAAATGTTGGTGTCGCTCCCCCCACTATTTCATCATGGCCACCAGCTCACTTCAGAGAGGGCTACCTTCGGTTATTTTTCGAATGTTAGGAACAAAGAAGCAGACCTGGTATGTAAACAGATTGACATTGATTGGGCTGAACTATCTAATGGAATGTTTCCAGTCGGATATTGAGCGATTACAGTGCGTGTGATTTCGAATAGTCACCTTTCATATTTTTCAAAAACTGCTCCTTAGTGTTTATTTGCTCATTATATTTACTATTTACCTGTTCTACACAACATTTCCTGGCGTTCCGAAGACTGATGGCAATCAGACTTTGTAACGTAACCATTTCTCTATATTTACTTCGAATATTTTGGTAACCAATAGCTTGGTATCTTAACTCCTTTTTTTCAAGTTATTTTTCTACACAGAATCCTCGACATGTTATTATAATTATTCCGATTGAAGGCGATAGCTCGCTGTCTATCCAGCCCAGCGCCCTCAAATTCGCTGTCGATTGGATTTGGACCACTAGGACGAGGTCATTAAGCGTGAGGTTGAATGAAATGAATAGGTTGCCTCGCGCTCGCATATCGAGTCAATAGGCGTTCGACATTGAGTGACGTGATGTGAGTGCATCGCATCAGCGCCAAACCAAACGAAAGCTTCTTCGCTCCGCCTGGCGAGTTCCCACAAGGGTTCTTCCTCATTCAGGAGCGTACTTGGTTCAAGATAAAAACTAAAACTCAAAAATGAATTTAGTGAAGTGCAGACACTTACACACCCCTAGCTCTATTAAATTGCTAGGGTTCAACCATATCTGAAACTGCGTATAAAGCAAAAGGAATGAGACATTCGGCATCCAACAATCACTTTTTGGTGTGCGTCACCCATTTTGCATGCATTCACAATCTAGTGGCAATTTGAATGCGATTTGGACAACAGAAAGAATTGCGGGGGCCAGACGATGTCAGCTGAGTGTTGTTGCCCTCGCAGACGGCTGTGTTATTTCAAGGCAACTTTGGCTAGATAGAAGGCTAAGATAGCCCAAGCGGGATTCGAACAGGGATCTGACGTCGGAACGTGCGCTTGGTCAGCGACCAAAGCTCTCGAACATGGTCACAGGCGTGGCTGCCGCCAAATCATTCTAAACGGTGTGTATGCTCGATACATTGCATACCATGGAATTGTGGAAAAGCTGGAAATCACTTCTACGAGCATGGTTGGGGAAGGGGGGGGGGGAGGGTCCAGTCCTGAAGCAACACTTCTATTTCTTCGCGGTCTTTTATACGATACCAGTTTCGTCTTTGAGAATAAAACATTGCGGCTATCCCTGCAAATCACTTTATAGCACAAGTTCCATTCATGTGCCACTACGATTTTTAATGGAAAGCGGAATGCGTGGCGCATTCCAAAAAGGGATTAGTCAGAGCGAAGCTTTTCCTCTTATCGCCAATACACAATTGCATATAAACCACTTATGACGGGAACTAAGATCCTAGCTAGGGTACGGGTAAGTGTGAATACTAACCTCAATTGATAATCTCTAAACCGAATGTATTCGATGAATTTCAAATAAGTTTTATATTACAGCTAAAAAAATATTGCTAAAAAAGTATAATATATAGCTAGCAATTGTAACTTAGTTAATGATAATGACCCCCCGAATGAAGGATGCTGCCCATTCGAGCAACCTTCCGCTCTTCCGGGTTCGTAACATGTATGCATTGGATTTCAAAGCGATTCTCTCCACGCGGCTCCTTCACTGTTGCCAGCCGGGTGGTGCGTGAAAGGGGCGTGGCTTGGGCAGGGCTGGATTCAGTGTGTTGTGTGATGCCGCAGCGCCTTGAGCGCACTGCACGCGCACTCTGCCTCACCCTCAACACCGTCTTTTTCGTGAGTCCTTTAGTTCCTTCCTCTATTCGGCATAATATTCCCATTTTCCCGAATTCCCCGAATAAATCGCGATTGTGGCGCCCCCTAAAACAAAACTGAGGCATTTTGCTATGTTGTTGGCCCAGCGGATGGCACATAGTGAACATTGAGCGTAAAACCAATCCGACGGCAATTCTTCGTTCTTTGAACGGGCATACGTCGATGCCTATGAAAGGAAACTGGTCTTTCGGGAACAGTTGCGACTTGTTATCGATTGAAGTCTGGTGGTTTGTCGACGAATTCACATTAACTACCATTAAACTATGATTATCCTTTACAGAAAGTCGCCTGCACCCCGGGGAAGATGAGCAGTAATGGGTCCAGGCCAGTTATGATGGGTGGGAGGGCTCAATCAGTCCCTGGGGGTGGTCTTTAGCGCGTTACCCTGCTGTTTCATGTAGCTGTGATGAATAGGTCTTCGGTCCATTATTATCGATGTACGTTTGCAGTTGTTGTCGATCTGTCTAATTGCCTTCGTGTGTTTGGCGGCGATAAATGCGCCTAAACCTGACATCTCACCACAACCTCTCAACTCCTATCCTCAGGTGAATAGTTGACGCATTCCACTTGTTTATTTGTTTATTTTTGTTATATTATTGTTGATCTTACTTGTTCGTTTTCTGATATTCGGCTTTTATTTCCATTTGCTACCTTATTATGTCTAAAAAATTATGCTTGCACAATAGCAAACACCTCCATAGTAGGATAAATTTCGTGCGGGAGCAAACATTAGCGCCGGCTCCTACAAAAGACAAGTGACGGCGAATTTCCGCTCGATGCGGAGAATTCTATTTTTTTTAACTCATCTTTATCCTTGAAGTATGTCGAGAGTTATTTCAAGCGCCCTTGTTAAAGAATAAGTTTTATCTTCTCTCTGGCCTTTTCTATTTTTTTTTTTGGGCTCGCAGCTTTAAAAGGCTAATCCTATCTTTTCTGCCTGCCCGTATAATATTCATAGAGTTATACATGTACTGATTGCCACAATGCTTCTGTTTTTTTTTACTATGTCCTTCCAGTCATTTTTGTTCCTTTACCCGGTTCGCATAACAGTCAATTCTACAAATAGCAAACCTAAAGGTTCATTCCCACCCTTCATAGGCGCTATCGCAAAATACGGGGCATTCTCTAGGACTAAGTCTAGGAGTGTGAAGGGGGAATAAAAATTGCGAACGCACTTAGATTCTCTGCCACTCCCACTTAGGCGCTTGAACCGATTTTTTAAAAGGGATGTTGAACGTGATTTTGTATGCGTTGCCATAACAATGCCCCATATCTTACGATAGCGCTCCTTTCTTACTTTACTTACAGTTCTTCGTAGATTATGATCGATTTCTTCCATAAGGGAAACTGTCAAATTTTTGTCACGTTTGACTTAATTCCTAGCACTAAAACACGTTTGCAAAACGACCTGTACAAGAGTAGGTCCCCCTTCACTATACAGTGATGTCCTGCTATTGTTTATATTTCCCCTGTTCTTCTTTTGAGAGGCTAAAGATTGTTTTGATGGGCACTCTGCTTCCTTTATCTGCAGAAAAGACCAGTAGTGCCTTGACGAAAGCTGGAGAGAGCTCCTCATTGAGTGACACTCATCAAATCGAGTAATCATCAAGTTGTTCAATCTCTCTATGAAGCTTTCGTTGTATTCCTCAAGCCATCCACAATATAAACCTTACTCACAAGGAAATTCTCAAAAATTAGCCCTTAAACTGTCGATATGACAAAATCTCAAACTACGTGAAATTGTTCTTCAGCCGAAGTACTGCTAATATGATTGCCCTTCAGCGACGTTCGAGCACGGACAGTTGTGCTGATAAAGGCTGAGGAAAAACATTTGTTCACCTGACACACAACCAATTCACGCTGATGAATTAGCAACCATGTTTTTGTTGTTCACTAGAAACCCGTCGAATGGCTCGTTTCTTCGCCAGAAATAGTTCTCGTAGTTGATCCTCACAAGGCTTCAGTAGTATGGGGTTTCTATGAACGGCGCTCAACATAGTACAAAAACCAGTCCGAAAGCGTTCCTATGACTTGCCTACGCAACCAGTCAGCTGGTTCTGACAGCTTATTTGGCTTGGTTGGCTCTTATCGGAAACGTTCTCGTCGTGGAGTCTCGATCGCCAATAAAATCTTATCAAAGTTTGCTCGACAGCTGGACAATGAGAGGGACAGCCGTGATTGGGAGATTCGAAGCATCGAGACTTAATGCTTTTATTGGATCTACACCGAAGAGACAGACGTTGCCCTTTCTTTATTATCGGATCGGAGGGCTTCTCCCCATGGACACCCCCCCCCCTATTGAGAATCACTTTTCCTTATGACATTCCAGGTATTTGCACTGACTATTACTGATAAGCAAATCACATGAAATCTATGAATAGGGAACTGATGGTGACTCACTCGTTAACACACCTACGATCGATCCCTATCTCTGATAGCCATGATGTTATGGGTGGAGTGAGTCATAGAGTAGCCGAAGCATGTAATTAAGCCTATTAGGACTAGTAAAGTTGACTCATAGCTCCGAGTTCAGAACCGTGATGGAATAAGGTGAACTCTTGCCTAAGATTACTCCCTACCTTCCAAAACTACTTTTACATATCTTGTTTTCTCACTCTCCGCCCCTTTCTAACGCACTTGAGTGAAGCTCTAGGCGGATATCCGCTTATGTCCGTGTGTAGGTGTAACCGTTGCTTAAGTGGCTTGTCAAAGTACAAGCCCTGACACGACGTCAATTTCCTATTCAAATGCCACCCGCTTCCTTAGAAAATGTTACCAGGAAAAGCATACAGTACTTTTTCTTGTTCAAAGACCTCAACTGTCTGCTAAATGTCCTTCACACTGAGCTAATAACATAATAATATTGAACAATAATAGTGTACTGGATGTGGATGGACATGGGTAAATGGGTCGTGAAGGCTCTTCTGCCTTTACTTTTTGATTTTTGCTAGCTTTTTATATCCTCATGCAATGTGCAGGCTGCTGTTGTCTTCTTACCTGTCTCTAATTCGGGTGCATTTTCCCCCCTCTTCACTGATGGACCTCCCCCCTTTGAGCTGAATAATCGAAGCTAAATATAATAATAATAATGGCTCAAATAATAATACTAATAAATGGAGGCCGAGCTTTTTGCCTGCACCTTGATGAGAAGCCTCGATTCTGAGGTGCTCCGCCTTCCCTAAACAGAAAGATTTTCAAATAAAGGTAATGTAACGGCAAAACTGACACCACGATACTGTGAGAGGAGATTTTTTATTCCCAGACGTCTCGCGACCATGTATATTAACGAAGTCTGTGGAGTGGAATGATTAATTTTCCTGAATGACTCGAAAACAACAAAAATGTGGGCACAACAGGCGGATTAACTTCCTCTTCAGAAGTGGACATTAAAATTCTCACTAAAAGTTCGAGAATCATTCCTGACCAAGATGACAATTCAGACAGCCTCTGGTGGAAGAAAGCTTCTTCATTTTGTGTTTTATTGCAATCATATGGTTAGGAGTGAGTTGGGCATGAGTTAGGTCCATTCTTCTTTTTTTTCAGGAACCATTTACTCACTATTCAATACATCAGTGAGAACAATAACCTATTTATAAACCTTTGGATTATTGGAAAATGGAAACAAAGCATAGAACGTTTGCTGCTGAAAAAATAAATGAAAAACTAAACTAGGGTTATGCCAACAAATTTCTGCAATTTCATAGAATCATAGAATTCCATTTCTTTGCATTCGCTGACGTAGCCTTTAGCCCATATAAAAACTTCTTAATAAGCACTCAGTGTTGCAAATGCAATCAGCTGTGTCACCTGTCGCCCTTTGATCGTCGAGTTCCTAGAGCGCGTGCCAACATTGTGCCGATTCGTTCCTGTCGTTTTCCAGAACATACATAGTGAATTTAACGCGCTGGAGGAAGACTTTCATAGCAACACGTTACAGAAATGCTATAAATTAAAAAATGCGACCTAATAAATTAAAAATGTAAAAATTGTACTTTCCGCAAGAAAATTCTGCTCTGCTCGGTTTTCCCACTATCTGATCTAATTCGTGCCGAAATCGGCTAACCGATTCATTACGTTTACCGTTAAGCTGTGGTATGCTTACTATCGAAACCGGGTTGGTGGTGCAACTGGCAGTACAATTGCCTGGAAAGCATGAATCCGGGTAAGAATCCCAACGGGGCGAATGCTTTGCCCATAACTCAGCATTCTTATGATAAATTCCCACGATTGCTCAAAAGAAATGATTCAGCTCTATAATTCCCCATATAGCCATATAACAGGAAAAATCTGTCCTGAAAAAGCTCTCCATAATCTGAGACCTCCCTGGCAAAGGCAGAGAGCGTGGGCCGGCGAGCTCAGTCGGTAACAGGTGTAGGATGAAAGAACGCCATCCATATTCAACAAGGAAGAAACTAACAATGGAGGCTCAGTTCCTCGTTGAATGTGCGTGGAACTTCTTGCATAGGCTTACATAGGTTTCTCACGTAATACATGCCCATCCATCGACAAGAAGGGGTTTGATTTCAATGACTAATCAAATAGCATATTATTAGTCGCCTTGGGTGGTAGTTAAATTTACCTTCTTGAGCTTAATTTTGTAGAATTTCATCAGAAGATAATCTCTCAACCAAAATCCTGAGTAAAAATAACATTCCACGGCTGCCATGCTTTTCAAAGCCCTACTGATAACTAAATAATACTATCATTAGAATATTATACAGAGGGGGCCAATAAAAAAAGACATTTTGTCTCCAGACTCAAATGGATTTAATCACACTTTGCTCAGCTCAAAGCGTGTGCTCCCAACTTAGAATTGAAGAGCGCATTTCATTTCATAAGAAAATCTTCATAGTGGCCATCTACGTGGACGGCATCAGAAAATTTTCCCCGGAAACATGGGTGCTCTGGTCGAGCTCAGTGGGGTTCTCGACTGATCGTGTACCGTTACGACGGGTTCGAAGCGGTTCCGAGGGGGTTTGGCATAGTTAGAGCTAAAGTCCCTGAAACTATCCCACGTTGAATCGATCAGTTTATGTAGAGCTTTCAGGATGAAGCAGTTACTGTAGGCCTCCTGAGCTCGACGACGGTGACAGATGACGTCATATTCTGAAGACGGTGAGGGTAGTGAAGGAGGGCCTGCGTGTACTTATAGAGGGACATTTAGGGAATATTTTGCTGAGGAACTTCCGTCAACGACGGCAATCTCTGCGAAAGAAAAAAGGCCGAAGTGCGACCTGAGCAAAATGTCTTTTTTTCTGGCCCTCCCTGTGGTTATATACATATTTATGTAGTATTTACTGTAGAATTATGATAATATTCTTAATAATATGCTACGTGAGAATATTGTCACTCCACAGTTTATTCTTGTCAATAATTTAAGAAGTGTTTTCAATTTCAGTATATCATAACGATTCTTCTCATTGCCTCCTATTCATGCTGTCTTTTCTGCCTGAATGCGTTCGGATTCGTCGCATTATGCCTGCAGGGATCATTTCTAATGTCCATAGTGAGTCTATTTTCTTCTTCGCTTCGGATTTATTTGAATTTTCCATTCTCGCTTCTGCTTCGTTTCATTGCTCGCGAGCGAATGGCCTCTCTCTAATGAGCCAATGCTGCCCAAAAAAAAAACCCGAGAGGAATTCACGATTTCTCAAGGAGACGTCCAGCAGAAGGAGCTAAATTAATGGCTTTCAAGGGTACTTTCAGATGTATCCCCTCCTATCCAGTCTCCTTTTAGTGGAGAAGATTAATCCCAAGCGATCAAAAGGGAACCATCATTATCTCCAAAATGACGATATGCTTAAAGAATAATGACGTAAAACTCAACCGTATAAGAATGTTTAAGAATGTTACAAAAAAATTGTAGCAAAATTGGATTGGATTAAATTGTAATGCATTATTGATTTAATCAGTTGATCCCTTTTACAGCACCAGCCATGAATTTCTACAGAAGTAGTTGAATTCTCGAGGTGAAGTCACATTGATTGGCAAGTTGAAGTGAAACCGCGCCCGTGTACCCTTTTTGTTGACTCAGCTTTGCGGGATGGGTACTCACCTGGCCACGTGATCTGTAGTCTCTACCTCCACGGAAAAGTGTGCCAGATTTGTACCTATACTCAGTAAGAATAAAATTTAACAAGTGGCAATGGGAGCTATTGTGAAAAAATTCTATTTCTATTATTAATCCACTATGAATAGATAGAACAAAAATATAAAATAAATAAATAGACCTGACCAGAAATAGACTCAGCTAGCAATGGGAAATATGGTGAAGACTTTTCAGTTCGATTTTTTTTCTGGAGGTTTCCATTCATTTTTGTTCTCGTTTGCTAGGTTTTCGTTTTTTCTCAGTTTCCACCCAATTTTTCATCATTAGGGCTTTCAACAGAATCGTCCTTTCACCTGCCACTGATATAATACATAGGGAATCATTTTTTCATGTTTAAAGCGATATCTTGTTC
>MU869015.1:0-42455 GCA_036418205.1 Ostertagia ostertagi | reverse complement strand
CATAACCTTACAAACTTTTGAATTCACACCTAACAGGGGGGAGGGTCTTTCAGGGCGTTACCGCGCTTCTTTAAAACGGTTTGTTACATATTGTAGGCGCTTGTATGGATTACAAAACCATGTTTCGTTTTCGATAAACGGTTTTGGTAGTATCAAAAAAGTTGCGAAAGATAGTGTTGCAGGTTCGATCTTCCGTGCCGACTGAAGTTTCGCATTGGGTTAGCCCCTACGGGTTGGTGCCAAAGGGCGCTAAATGTCACAAATGTCATATTCACGGTCAGGACCATTTTGAAGCCAATGAGTAGCCGCAACCTTGAATGCAAAATTTTGTCGCCGCGGGGGTTCGAACCATTGAGAGTGTTATTCACTAATTTTGATACTAGTAAAACGGTTTAGCGGAAACGAAACATGGTTTGTGGCCCATAAATATGCCCCTACAATATGCAAGAAACCATTTTGAAAAAGAGTGATTCGCCCTGAAAGACCCTCCCCTGTGTTAGGTGTGAATTCAAAAGTTTGTAAGGTTATGAGTGAAAGTTGAACGCGCTGTTCGTTCCACTGGGCGCCACCCACTCGTTCTTTTATCTTTGAAGATGGAAGTATCAGGTTTTCTCTTTCCCACCACGGAGGCTTTTTGTGTATGTGTGCTGGGCCAAAACTAGTATTATTGATCAGCCTTTGCAGATTACAACAGCCGCTGTTCTCAAAGCGGCTGAAGAGTTTGTAGATCTATCAGATCGTGGCTCAAAGCGCATGGGTAAAGTTGTGGCGACGGAACGTCGAGAGAAGATTATGTTGCAGGTAATATTAATTAGGATTGAAAAGTTCTGACGTCTTGAATTAAACACCTTTCAATCAAGGAGCAACTGGAAACACTTGCAAAGCAACACTCGAGCCTGGAAAGGGCTGCCACATTGACAGACAACGCCAACTTTAAACCACCATGGTGAGTTTTTTTGACGCCTAATATTACTTATTTTTTGGTTTTTTTTTGTTGTTTTAGAACTGTCACATTTTATGAAATTGGCTTTTTATACGCCTTTTAGTCTTGTTGATTTTCAGTGTCCGCATACAGTGACATGGGAAGATGAGTTTCACGATGCCGCGGAGGAATTGAGTCTATGCGGATCAAGGTGAGTATTTTTGAATATTAAAAACATTATTCTAGTCATTTTGTTTTCCTTCAAATGAGATGGTGAAGTTATATGAAGATCATATTGCGGTATGCTGTGTCAATATTTGAAGAGTTATTCGCGCGTGTTACGTAGTTTTCGGGCGGAGCGAGCGTTTGGCGTTCGTATTTTATCGACGTCTTCTTGATGTCTCTCAAAAATTGTTTGCAGCTGCTGCTGCTCAGCTTATGTTATATTTTTATCGAGTACTTTGATTATGACGTCCGTTGTGCATATCACAGCACTAAATTCGTTTTTTTTTTTCGTTTTGTCCACAGGGCGAGTTTTTTTTTCTGGGTTTCGCAAAATTGTTGGGTTCGTTGCAGTGGCTTATTCTTGAATTTGACCAAATCTTTGCTGTAGGTCGTTTGGACCCATTCAGTTTCGTAGTTGTACAAGTGATCTATGGCTGTTGAAATATGCACCCTACTCGGGATTTTGCTCTTTAAAGTTAATTAAATTTTCGTATGAATTGGAGTAAATCATGCCGCAGCTGCTCGAGTTGGCGTGATTCATTCGGCTAGGAAGCTTTATTGTTCATTGCAACGGGAATTAGATCTTGATTGCGGTGGACTTTCCTGGTAAGTAGAACACGAGAGAATAGGCGAGAGCGATTTTGGTTGAGTTTCCGTATTTGGAGTGCACGGCGGGTCGTTTGGACTGTTCTACAGAAAGCTAAGAATTTCCCAAGTTTAGTCTCCGTTTCTATTTTAACATTTGTTTGCTTGTGGTTCTTTTTTTTCTTAAAACAATTCTTAGTGTCCAAATTCGGCTTGTATAAATCCTGGCCTAGTCACCAGACAACGATAGCGTAGTTACCAAACAGCAAACATTGACAATAACTTTTATACCTATTCCAGGTTCTGAAGAAGTGAAAGCATCGAAACTCGGCTTAATAGGAAGTTATTGTCAATCTTGGTTGGAAGCTCAGTAACCACTCTAATGTACAATGTCGCTCTTCGGCCCTGTTTTCTTCACAGTGATTGCCGTCGTTGCCGAAAGTTCCTCAGCAAAAATATTCTTTAATCCATTCGTGGCAATGTCACCGGTGGCTGTCAAAGATCTCACTCGGGTCAATGGCATTACTGTGGCTGCGGGGTTTCAAATGGAATTTGGAATGTCTTCTTTCAGGAAAAGAATCTTCACACCCTCATTCATCTACGCCAGCCCTGGACAAAGTGGAATCCCTGTCAACTCAAATTTTATTGAAGAGATCTCCCTGCCATGTGCGCAATCTCGCGCGGTCGCGAATTGGTTAATGTCCTCAATGTGTAGGCTAGGCCGGCTTCACTACCCTCACCCTCTTCAGAATATAGCGTCATCTGGCATCGTCGTCAAGCTCAAGGGAGGCTACCGTAAGTGCTTCAGCCTGAAGCTCTTACGCAATTTCGTGAATCGATTTCAATGTTGGATAGTTTTCTAGAGGCATTAGCTCCCACTATGCAAATCCCCTCGAAACTAGCTTTTCAGTAAAGGTCGTTATGGTACACGATCCTTCGAAGACCCCATTGAGCTCGACCAGTGCACCATGTTTCCAGGGCAAATTTTTCTGATGCCGTCCACGTAGGTGGCCACTATGAAGATTTTCTTATAGAATGAAATGTGCTCTTCAATATAAGTTGGATTCGGGTTTGAGCAAGAGTGTGATTAAATCCATCTGAATGTGGAGACAAAATGTCTTTTTTTATTGCCCCCCCCCCCCCGCCGTAATTGTGGGTATCCTCACTTGGAACCTATTTCTCACATTTCGTTGCCTGGCTCCCAAAGTGTTTTTATGCTCTCGAGGTCGTCAATGCTTGGTGCGAGTATTCGCAGAATATCATCTGCCGAGTTGACTGATGGGGCACTGGATTCCTTGGTCGATTTCTTATTTATGAGAGGCAGTCTCACGAAAACTTTTGCGCTGTTCCGACCAAAGTCCTCCCAATTGTTGGCGAACCGAGTATTATGAGTGAGTCGTTTGTTATCGATTGGTCATCGCGGGGGTGGGGGGCTAAGGTGAACATTGTGGATGGATGTGAAAAGGACACTAAAAATAGCAGGCTTCACGGGTTTCTAGAGTTTGATTTCATTTAGTTATAATTATAGTATCTGTTTTTTCCATCGATGCTGCATAATGATAGCTTTGAGGGCCAAAGCGGCAGCTTATCGATTTGCGACTATGTTGTTTTTTCAGCCAAATTTCGCTATGGTTTTTTTCTAGCCTTTTTTGGTTTCAGTTAATATCTTGCTTATTACTAATTTGATGCGCGTAAACTTCCTACTATTCACAGCCGAAATAACTTATTTCCGCAGTTGGTATTGTTCCTTAACGGCCTAGTTCAACGATTCTTTGGCGCAGCATGGGTCGCATTGGCTCCCAAATTTCCTTGACAAGTGGCGCATCATGCTACCAACCCAGAATTTGTCCAATCATTGAACATTTAAAATAACCGACCGCAAGGTTTTGCTGCTATCAGGCGTGCAAAAGATGGAAGTACGCTTGAACTCTAGCCCTTCTGTGTAGCTCACTTTAATTTGAACAGCGTTAATACTTTTCTTTTCGAGAAAAGGGAGGAGCATTACTCCCCCATATTTTTCTAGTGACGATGGCTGCTATCTCATTGCTGTGAATGGGGGGATATAAAATCTGGAGGAACATGAGCATTCATAATTTCTATTCTGGATACGTAAAGCGTGGCATTGGGCTCCGTAAACGACTTTCTTTTCGTGTCGCGTAGGCTGTCATAGCCGCTTATTAGACCCATGTCTTGTCTGACTGTAATAAGAAGAAATAAAGTGTGAAGCATTTGCCGTTGATCAATCCCTTTTTGGGATGCGGCACGCATTCTACTTCCATTTGTACATTCGTAGTGGCGTTTGAATGCGATGTGGCCTATACAATGACTTGCGGGGGCCAGCCGATGTTCAAGTTTTTTCCTCCCAGACAAGTCTGGTACCAGTTAACCGATCTCGAAGATAGAGAAAATCTGAGCAAGTGGCTCCAATTGTGATGTGTCATCTTTGGTCAATTTTTGAGCAAAAATTTCAAAAATAAATAAAAATGATATTGAAATTGAATGAAATGTGTGTTCGTTTGTATTGAATTGTTTGCTTGCGGGCAAAGTATTTCTTGCCGACACCCTATAACTCTACCGGAATTTGGTCGCCCACTCTCATTCAAAATAAGACACTAACCATAAGTACTTGAAACTTACTAAAAAACGTACTTTATTACTTAAATTGATTGTTATTTCCCTTATTTGTTATAAGGTTACTTTTTTGAGAAGAGTAAGGTTGACTATTCACGCGCTGTGTCACATCCGTTTTCAATTTCATATTGTTTTGAAATGACTAAGCGTAGGTTGCAGTTGCCAATTCGTGGAAACTCAGTACTTCCCGCTTTCGAAAGAAGGAATAACGAGTCTGCTGCAGATTGCAAATTTGGTAGCGCTGCCGAAATGAGATCTGAACAAGCCAACCAGTGGAGAACATTGCTCAAAAAAAGCAACTAGGCCAGCGAGAACGAATTACTCGTATAGTGAGGCTACTAAGTGGTCGATCAACTTTAATATGTTTGGATTTCTGTCTCTTTTTTTCAAAGCCAGAACGCTATGGAGCTCACTGCAGATTTGCAGAGGCTGAGTGGTCCGAAGGCATTTATCACATGTTTCAGTTCAAATAAGCAGTAGCGAATCTGGTGTGGAGGTTTAAAAAATCTCTTTCCAAGGAGACCCTGTCAATTGAAGAGTGAATGGAGCAATAGCAAAGTCTGTAGCGACAGAACTCGTTCCATGTTTTCGATTAAAAGGCACCAATACAGAGTGCAGTGACGCGACGAAGACCGCGCTGTTACTCCCGTCAGCCGCCGTCTCTTTTCCCCTCGACGCTCGCCATCCCTGCGTGTGTGGTGCCCATGGTAGCGCCAGTGTCACCCGGCAGCCTCAAGGCAGTTCTTCGGCGATTATCTATGATCTGTCGCATTTTGTAGTCATCCTCGTAATCCGTCGGCTACGCGATCGATCGAGCTCGCATTTTTTCCCATACGTTTTCAATTTTGGCTGTCTGTGGCAGTGCTTTTGTTGGACTGAAGTTATTTCGTTCCCATGCTGCCGCTTTGTGAGCAGCTATGAATCACTAATGTTATATTTAGCCAGGTATAGCCAATTAGTATTCATTGCAAGCAGTTCCTTTTCTTGGAAGCGTACTTTAATCTTTTTTCACTCCGCTTGATTTTCTCCCCGCTTTGCGTTGAAAAATTATTGACCTCGTAGTTAATCCCTTAATCGTAATACGCCACGCAATTGATTTCTGCTCGAAATGTGGAGACGTTTGAGTGCACTTCTTTATACGCAGTGATTAATGGTGGCTAACTGATACTACGACACGACGCCGGCTGTTACTTCTTCTTCAGCCATTGACGGCAGTAGAGTGGATTAGTTGAAATGGGTGCCTGCAATATAGGCATATTTTCCGAAAGTTTCTCATATACTTTTTCAAAGCGGCTACATTGAAAGAGTATTCGGTTAGAGTGCATCAATTGTATGATTAAGCCGCATAGTGGCTGCTAGCTGTTTCAATAGGATTGTTTGTGTTAGGATGCATGAATGCTCGCAATTGCGCCATTGAACGATTCATCTGTACATAGTTTTCTCGGAGGAGTCAGCTTGATAAATCGATCCTTGAACGGTTTGCTGATTGATTTATTGATTAGGAATGGGTGCCCTGAAATATGGGCATATTTTCTAAAAGTTTCTCATACACTATTTCAAAGCGGCTACATTGAAAGAGTATTCGGTTAGAGTGCATCAATTGTATGGTTAAGCCGCATAGTGTGCTCGCTGTTCCAATAGGATTGTTTGTGTTAGGATGATGAGGATGTATGAATGCTCGCAATGGATTGCGCCATTGAAATTCATCTATTCATAGTTTCTCGGAGGAATCGGTTTGACAAATCGATCGTTGAACGATTTGCTGATTTACTTGTATTGTTCCTGATTGTTTTATGGTGTTTGGCTGAGCGGTCAAGTTGGAAAACCAGTATTTCGAAAGGTTTTCGCCCAACAAGGGCATAAGGAATAATTTTAGAGTGTGAATGAACTACAGAGCGTGCCACAGAGAGAAAGGGGAGTTTATGTCAGGCTCGGTTTTGTTGAGTGTAATTGATAAGTAATTGATGGTGGAGTGATAAGGTACCTAACACATCCACGCCGCTGGAGTCCATATGGGTTGCCAGCTAAAATACTCCTACCAAACATTTGTCTTAATTTTTCTTGCATATTTTTGATACTACTTCAGTGTTATAGGTATTTTTGATACCAGAATGCTCAAGTGTTATAGGTTACTATAGTTACTTTGTGCCACTTATGTTTTTGTTTATTTACTGAAAACCCGCATTAAGGTGAGACGGCGTTTCAAATCGTTTCGATTTCGTTTCAAATCGCGGCCGTTTCAACAAAAAGCGAAGAGCGCCGTGTGAAGGTGTGAATATAAAAACCATGGTTTGATCAGACGACGGCGATTTCGTTGGTGATTGGGCAAGTTACCAACAGGTAGAGCCAAGATATCTGGGGAGAGGTTTGGGGACGTAGCGCGTGTGATAAATGTTTGTGGCAGCATCACCAAGTCAAAACTGTCCGTTCCTTTCAATGCAGTGTGCGTGAATGGGTTAGTAGGTTTGGTGGTAAGAAGAGACCTATATCGATTTTTCCTTTTCTGCGTTTTTTTTTGCTTTCATGTGTCCTTTTTTGAATGCGGTTGAAACTAAAATGCCATGTGAACCCATCTGGAGTTAGTTGTCAAAATTGTTTGCTCATAATATGATAACAGTCGTCTTATATCTTCAGCAACTAGAATTCGAAATGTTCCATGAATTGTGAATGAATGTCGAGTTCATGGCGCACCTTACAGGTGAATCATGGCCGACAATGATCGCGTTGGCTTTCCGTTCCCAGACGGATTATTTTCTCCTTATGTTTTTTATCAGCCTCGTATTGATTTGTGGCTATGTAGGGGACGTCCGCGCTGCGTTCTTTTTAAATCCGTTTTTTGTCTCCCTGTGTGGTCGTGGGCGAAGGTGGGCGGGCGGTAAACGTCGCCGCTTTGAAATCGAATTTATCCCAAACTCACCAAGTTCCCATTACTAAAAGGTAGGCTATGTCGTCTGGAAATATAGAAACTCTGGTTTGTGTCTACTCCTTGTGCAAATCCATGTAAAGGTTCATTACACATTCAAAAGGACTGCTGCTCTGAATTGCATGGCGCAGTCCGGAAACAGCTTCCTAAACGTCGAGTTTTTATCCTTTGTTCTTTCGTTCGATTTCGTTGACGAGTATCAAGGTTATGATCATGGATTGGTGCTCATTATTGCGTTGGAAACCAGTCAGTGTGGCGCGGAATCGATCAGTGTTCGTTCGATGTTTAATGTTGTTAGCTTGGTGGCAGCCTCACGAAGGTGAACTGTTGCCAAGGGGATTGCTTATCACATCTCCTGTACTCCCCTTTTTGAGGAGTTCTGTTTCGCATATCCTGTCGTTTCCTTTACCTTTTCCTGAAGAACAACCTAAAGGCTGTACTTTTTCTTCATCGAATGTGTGCAGTTTGGTTCTTCACATGACTGGTTATGACTCATTGTGGTATTGATTGCCTGTGGAGCCAATTCCATAATTGAGTTCAGTTTGTCCGAGGTACGGGGCAGCTTCGTTTTGAAATAAAAAGAGGGGTGAGCGAAGGATTCTGTCTGAACCGACTCATAGCATTGGTTTCTGTGGGAGCGGATTATCCATTCATGGACTGGATTTCGACACCGGTGCTTTCGTGCCAGTGAAGTTCTATACAGAGGAGATGAATGTAGTTCAGAAGGAAGTATCGCCAAAGCTTGCGTAGAATTCTGCTTCATTAATGCTCCATTTGCTTTGAAAAAATTATTCTCCTTGTGCTTATATATCACCGGGCGGAGATGGTATAGTGGCAAGTGGCGTCACTACCACGCGAGCGGTCCGGAGGATCAAATCCTCGGATCGAGTCGCCCGGGCCAACCAAGCCTTCCATCCCTCCGGGGTCGGTTAATTGGTACCAGACTTGTCTGGGAGGATAAAAAGCACTGAGATGTACATCGGCTAACCCACGCAAGTCATGGTCTAAGTTATACGTAATCAGATGTCTCTTTTAGTCTGAGTGGGAGGCGAATGCGTGGCGCACCCCACAAAGGATAAATCAGCTTTGAAAGCCTATTCGTTATTTTATGCCTTCATAAATTTTTTACTTATCAAGTGCATGTGGTTTTTCTCAAACTTGCTCGAATGTACTCTCAGATAATTTTCGAATGAGTCCTTTTATGGCGAGTTTATGGGAAGCCAATTCCCTTTAAAATTGCCTTCGAAACTGTTTCACAAATACTCATATTCATTAAAGTTACCATATCACTGCCTTATAAAAGTGCCTTATTTCAAGTACCCCTTTTTTCTGGTCCTGAATGGAGTTTTTCTGATTCTGAATGGAGTCTGCGCATTGTCTCCTTTCGTTTGTTGTTAAAATAGAACTCGCTAATCTCTCGATGTGGTTGGTAATAGTACTGTTCTGGCTCGCTGATGGAACTGATGTTTTTGGAGCGCTTGACCTACTGGAATAAACCTAGATCATAGATCATATACGATTTTGGGAACCTCCGAGATTCTGCTACAGAAATGAGATACATAGCGCATCTTAAAGGAATCTTGCGCGGAAAAATCATGATTCTATTTCAGCCATAAATCACTGGCTTGAGACTCATTATCCACGATAATAGTGAAAAGAACTGAAGTATTGCTTTCGTTTTGATTAGAAATTCGAAAACTCGAAAAGGCTGCTACGCGTTCGAAATTGCCCACGGACGTCTTTCACGAATGCTGGCGACGGGGATGCTCAAACTTGGTTCTTGGAGTGCATTCACTAGAAGCTCTTTCTGGCCTTCTGCTTCGTTGCATTCACATCTTACACTTCTACTCCATCCTATTCCATCGATCGATTTGTCTCCACTCTCCGAAATCGCGCGCTTTAACCCGATTCTCTCATTGCGTCGCCTGGTACGTAGCCGGCCAAACGCCGTCTTCTTTCCATGCCTCGCCTGGCTCTGCCTCCTGGTCCTTCGATGGTCCATAACGTGTAGTTTTTGTACGTTTGTTTCTCTTCAGAAACCGAATCTTCATGCGTGAAACTTTGTGTGCTATTTCCAGTGATCACAACTGACATATTCATGTTAGGAAAGAGTGCAAGAATTTTCCGCGCAAGATTCCTTTAATGGTTAGGTCTGAAATCTTAGGTGAACACGCGCCATTTTCGAGATGTAGCTTAATTCAGAACTGAATTCATCTTCAGTAAAAGGGGCTTCGTGATGCACAATATGGGCTATCGGAGTTGTGAAAGGTAAATTTTTCACTCCTGTGAAAAAAGCCTTTATTGACGTTTACATGGAAACTTTTCCCTAACCCATTGTCGTCCATGTTTGCAGCCTGCCCCAAGCCATGAATTATTCATTCTTCATTCTCGGAAGATCTCGTCGTGATGTACTGGAGATGACCTTTGTGAAAGATTTCTAAGTGCACTTTTGCGCTGCGAATGCTCCTTATTACTCCTTCTCGTAGGGTTTTGTAGTTGCCATAGTACCATGTTTTTTTCATATTGGTTTGTGTTTTGTAGCTGGAATTAATTTCGTCGAGAAAGTGCAGCCCACTTGACGCTCTCAGACCTAGGCCAATACATTATCTTCATGAAAAATCTGGCTCACTAATTGGTTGCATGCTCAGGGGAGCTTCAGCGCTTTACCCGCAGATCTGGGTTTGGTTTCTGGTGTTCCCTAGTGATAGAGTGTCATGGGCCATTACAATTTCTTTCTGAATTTCGCGAGAGTTCGAATATGAAGTATCGCAAACAGTCGACCAACTTGTGTGCAGTTGTCTCTTTAGTATGGTTCTAAATGTACTAGGTAGAGGAGACTGTGAGCAGATAGGTTTCCTAAGTATCTAGGAGGGGGGACTAATTCACGTTCGCGATCATATCGTTCTCGCGTTTGGCTAAATCAAGACTCGTAGAATTCCCCTCTCACTGCCGCCTCCCAAACGATCACAACGGGCCGCACTACAAATACTTACGCTGCAGGTAGTGCCGTTTCGTATCTTCATTTATCCTTTTCTGACATGTGGAAACGTTGTTCGGTTGTGATATTATACCATATTCGGCCATGTTTGGAACCCATGTGAGGGCAGCGATGAAAGAAATATCGTCATTTTTGTGTGGGGTTTGTCTATTTTGGGAAGAATTTGAAAAAAATGCAGTCAAGGGGCCAAGATAGTTAACCTCCCCTTCAAAAGGCGAACAGGGCTGTTCGGGTGGCAGACCAGTGCCACTTTAAAGTGACCGACGACCTTTCCTAAATAATATAAATGCTTACTGGCGCAGATGAAATGATTAGCCTGTATACAGTGTTCTAGCTGATCGTAGTCATGTAAGCTATCATTTACCGGAAATCAGCTATCACTATGAAGAACTTCTAACCAGATTTGCTTCGGAGGCCGGTCGGCCACATTGTGGTGTTTGGTCTGCACCCGACACTTTCTCGCTTTTTGAAAGGGAGGTTAATGCTGATGCTTTTCACAATAGGATGAATCATATAAGGACAGCTTCTTTGTTCAATGAACGTAGTGGAATATGTTTCGCTGTTCCACTTGACGCCATTAAGAGATTTGTTGGGTTTTGTGTAACCGATTTCTGTTTCTATTTTCCACCAGTACCACAATTCAATGGCAGTTGTGGTAATTATAGCCTGAGTAATATTTTAGGGGTATTGTTGGCCCAAAGCGTATTGTCTGGTTCCAGGCAACGTTAGGCCGCACGCTATCTTCCCGCGAGGGGGGTGAAAAAAATCCCCTCGAATTTCTTTGTTTCTTAAAGTAGTGAACACGATGGGTAGAGAGTATAATAGTTTTGAAGACGTCATTAGACGTCATTGGTGGTCTGGACGTCTCAGCGCGCTGGGGGCGTTTCTGGGACCACCTCTTAACGCTCTTCCACCAACACGCTCAGTGACGTAACCAAAATCGCTCCGCTCTATAGCCATCGTGTTTTTGCCTTTAAGAACTAGTTTTCTCACTTCAGTGATTTTTTATACCCACAAACATACATACCTTCCAATACTTTTTTTTAACAATTGCGATTGATTAAACAAAGTCATAAATTTTCAATGGACTGATAGTAGATGAACTTTTGATTGGCATGGTTAACCCTGTTTGAGAGATGTGCGATCGAAGTTATTGTTCTCGTCTGAATCGTGCCAAAATCGTCAACGTTCATGTTTCTTTATTAATTGGTGATGCGATTTGAGGTTCACTGGTTCAAATTTCATGGTGTACTTCATGACATCGACGTTTCTAATAATGACGTGAGACGTGTGGTGGTGTTGAATATAATTTCACCATCTCAAACAATGTATAGTCCTTTGAAGACAGCAGTAAAAAGGTTATTAGGTCACATATAGTATTTAGTATGAATGGTCTTGGCTGAAAATGATGTGTGGATTTCAGAAGACATGGCTCAGAACGAAATTCGGACTCGGAATCGCTGTCAACACTGAATGACGCGCCACCGAGGACCACATCAACTATGGCGCTAACGCCGCCGTCGTTCAAGCCCGCTCGTGCCAAACCGATCGCACCGCCTCACACTCGTGGCGGACGTGAACGACGATCGACAATTCCTGATCGTCCCGATCTACCTATTAATCTCTGGTCTGGTCCATAATGAAGAACTGTATAGGAAAGGAAGCTGTCCAAGATTCCTATGCCGGTTTTAGTGCTTTCTATATCGCGTTCATCGATCAGGCTTGAGCTCATCCAGTTTATTTAGTTAAACAACGAGAAAGAGAGGGAGAGGGTTGATGCATATTTGAATACCCCTAAGGGTGACTTAGTCGTAGATCTATTCTTTCTCCATTTGGCCCAGTGTAAGGGTATTTAGTCTTTTGATAGGCTGTTGCAAGGGTAACCTAATTGAGCCAAACCCTTCCCAGGAACTTAATTTGAATCGGTTTTGTTTATTGCCTCATCCTTTAAATTCAACTTGTTGTTTGAGTATTATTCCCAATGTAATTTGTTGTGTCATCTTGATGATTTTATACGTTTAGGTGAACTTCAGTGAACCATTGTCAGTTCTACAAAGAATCACTGAAGATCTGGAGTACGCGTCGTTATTGGAAACGGCTTCCACTCTAGTAAGTTTCTCTGTTGCACTCCTATCGACTTGGGTATCTGCACGTTCATAAGGACATTGGTAGAGCTGTTCGTAATTGTATCGCACACCTGAACCTCTACTATTTCACGACATTGCGCTGCACAGTGACTCAAGGAAGGTGCCAAACTATGAACCCGATCGCTGTGGCGGATCAGCGCGGTTTAAATTTTTTCACGCAATAGGATGGGCCTCTTGAGACCAGATTCGCTAAGGTTTTTGAAGGGCTGAACCTCATTCTTCTGCACAGTTCTCATTGTCAGTTATTCATATTTATCGCGATTCTAGAAAATTGGTGGAGCTCGGCCCACAGGTTTTTGCGCGTGCGTGCCAGTCTTCCTCAGATGTGGCAAAACAGACTCATAAGTCGTACATAGCAGGTGTACCAGTCAGTGAGGGAAGTGTTCTGGAGCTGGGTTGACCACTGGGTAAATTTTGTGATCATAACCACCTCTTTTCTCATGTTCAAAGCTACAATCCCAGAACAAATTGGTGGGGTAGCGGCGACGATAATGAACTTGTGGATGCCGAACTGACGGAAACTAAAAAAAGAAGCAAAGCAAATCTCTGATTGAACTCTCAAGGATTCCCTCTCTTCTCTTTGGAAATGAGGAGAGAACGGGTCCGGGCGAGTTCCCTAAATTTGCTCTATCCACGGCTCCACTAACCCGCACGTATTCGAATTAACCGCTGCCTGTAATCCACGTTGCGCGCATTACGGGGTGTCCCCGAGTCAATACCCGACCATTAGTTCATATTGGCAGTCTTTAGCTCATTTTGTAAGGTCCTAGCGCCATTGTCGCGCACTTTCGAGCTGCGACACGGCACATCTGTGATAACTCGTGAGCTTATCCCACTCACAAAGATAGGTTGCTCCACACGACCCTGTCTTGCGATTGTTGCTTTAAGGCCGTTTTTTGGCGGGCCGTCCCGTAACGCGTATACAGTTAGGAATTAAATCTCCCTGGAACATTTTTTCCTAAGGAGTCCG
The DNA here is from genome assembly GCA_036418205.1 of Ostertagia ostertagi. NCBI lineage: Eukaryota > Metazoa > Nematoda > Chromadorea > Rhabditida > Trichostrongylidae > Ostertagia > Ostertagia ostertagi. Next base: position 29,054 of record MU869015.1, on the reverse strand, counting down.
TCGAGCAAGAGGGGCATATAACAGGTGAAAAGTCGAAAATTGCGATTTTACTTGATTATCTTGTAATTCTTCCTGTCTCACACCTCTTCGAAGAATTGCCTATACACTTATCTACTCTCACTCCATTACGATTCCTTCCTCACATGGATAGACCCTCGTTGAAGCGCAATCCTAAACGGCGTTCATGCGTATCGCTCCGGTGGACAAAATCAGTCGTCGCTTGATTGTTTTTCTTTGTTTATTCACGTAGCTATCATTTTCGTACGACGAACGGCACAATTTTCAGGAACCGTTCGAACAAATGGCCTACGTGGCCGCGTACGGTGTCAGCAACTACTCGACGACAGGAAATCGTACGAATAAGCCGTTCAATCCGTTGTTAGGAGAGACGTATGAATGTGATCGTACTACTGATCTAGGATGGCGTAGTATTACGGAACAGGTAGGAATTCTATACTTCTCAGTGGTCAGTATTTTCCAGTTTTCTCATTCGCCGTCTATTCGTATCGTTTTTTCCGACATAGTAGCCACAAAAAAAAAGTCATATTATATGTCAAATTGAATTAGGCTGAATTCAAGGCAATTTTTTTTTTTTTTTTTTTGAAAACAAAGAGATTGACTTAATTGGTTAGATTAAATTAGTTCAAAGCGAATAAACGGGATCAGTAGACAGTAAGAAGAGAGTAATATGCGTACTTAAGCGTTAGCTTTCGCTTGTTGTATTGCGCATTTCGTGAATTGGCCATGAATGTTGAGTCTTTGGCGATGCGAAAGTTCCTCAACAATCGCGCACCTTAGGCAAGCTTCATACTCTGCTATTCCACGCGCGGTTCGCAAGTGGCGATTTGTGCCCGCGATTCTCGAGCGCGATTGACAACGCGTCAACTGCACTTGCAAATCGCTCTTGTATTCTATTCCACTTTTGTTCTGTGATCATGGGTTTGTCTTGAAACCGGTACTGGAAGATTCATATCAAGGTACTGTAAATTGGGTATTCTAATGGATCCGATAGCTAATAACTTGAGACTGGTTCGTGTGGTCGAATTCGTGGAAGTCAAAGGAATCTCGAATGTGGGATGGCTCACATTTCTCTTTACTCTGAGCTCTCTATTATTTCATATACTTATTTAATAGTTATTCAACAGCATGCCAGTTCAAGGGAAATAATATAAATGCAAGGAAGAATTCTCGGGAATTAAAAAAAGCAGAAAAAAGAAGCAGCGAGTTTTAATCAAAGAAGACCTAGAGATTTAGTCTAAAGCGTTTTCAAATTTACAAAGAGGCTTTATCCAGTCCATATCTCGAAGTCTGAGTAGGCGTGTCTATGGATTTGACGGGCGGCCATCGCACTTTGTAAAAGTTGCGCGGATAAGCTGCTTCCCGCCTTGCTAATATCTGGCGAATTAGGTTAGAAACAGCTTACAGCTCCACGCGACTTCTATCAAGTGCGGCGACGGGCATAGGCACGCCTAATCAAACCTCGAGAATGGCCTAAAGTCTTGATCATTTCGCCGAGCGTTATGTGACGTTTCAAATTGGAACTTGTTTGGAATAGTTAGTGATTCAAAGCCAGGTCTTCCGGTTTTTACTGATTCAATAAAATAGGGCACTGCCATTCTGTTGTTTGGCAGAAAAGGCTCAGTGAAAATGAACATGTTTTGCTTCACAAAGGGCTGAGATCCAGAGAATATTTCTGGAAGAGGAAATCCGGTGCTTACGCTATAAGTGCTCCCATCAAAGGGGCCACTTGAGAAGTGCTCAGCGCACTTAGGATAGGTGTTCGTTCCATTTAAGCGTGTTAGTTTCGCGGAAACTCGGTCGTTCCCAGAAAATGCTGTTTGATATCAATTTTTTTGCATGTCACTACCATTAGGGTAAGAGTTGCCATACTGGTTCGAGGAGTGCCCGAAAGGAAGGAACCTGATCTGGAGCTAGCCATCGGTTTATTTCTGCGCTGACAAGATGGGAAAATCATAAACAAATTCTCTACAAGTTGCTAACGAAACCCCTACTATGTATAAAAAGTGCTCTTCTTGTTTTCGTTGGAGCAAGTCCAAGAGCGGCCGGCGAGAATGGTGGAGTCTGGGCGAACGTAAATTCAACTTTTTACTCAATTAATTTGAAACGCGTTTTTTTTCCATGGAATAATCGCAGACTCGCACTGAATTAGCCAGCGATGAAGTTATTGAGTGAACTATCTCCTCCTAACAGCCTGATAATAAAAGGATAAAGGATAAAGCATTTGCCGTTGATCAATCCCTTTTTGGGATGCGGCACGCATTCTACTTCCATTTGTACATTCGCAGTGGCATTTGAATGCGATGTGGCCTATACAATGACTTGCGGGGGCCAGCCGATGTCAAGTCAGTGTTTTTATCCTCCCAGACAAGTCTGGTACCAATTAACCGACCCCGGAGGGATGGAAGGCTTGGTTGGCCCGGGCGACTCACGACCCAGGATTGATTCCCGGACATCACCGTATAACTTCGAGCAGTCCTTCGTATAGCATACATTAATAGAATTTATGTTTTTGTTAAACCTATTGTCAGACTGTCCATATGATGGCCATTAGTATCCATTAAGGTCTCCCATCATCCTCCTGCAGCAGCACATTATGCCGAAGGCAATGGCTGGGTGATGTATCAGGATTTCACGATGACGAGCCGGTTTCCGTGGCAAGTACCTATCTCTGTGATACCGGTCGGCTACACGCATGTCTATTTTCCGGGTACTAAGAATCATTATTCATATAAAAAGGTAAGTATTATACTTCATTCCAAACCTGATCTTCTTCGCTCAAATGATCCATCATTTATAGATAACGCGACCCTTCTTATACATATCAATTGTTGGCAAAACTGTGATCGATAAATCATGGGAGACATGGAGATCATGCAATCAGGGGTACTTGGCGACAAATGTGTTGTGAAATTCTTCCCGTATTCGTATTTTAGTAGAGAAGCTCCTAGAAAGGTTAGTTTTATGCACATCTCATACGTTTCACCTTGAGTATGCTAGAGTCCGCTAGCTCCAAATTCTTTTTTTGATTCCCTTAATTTCTCCTGATATGTTGGAGTAATCTCGAAAACATACTAAATCGTGAATTGGGTAGTTGGTAGCAATCGCTGAGGTACTGCCACTGTCGCGACAAGGACACTGGTGCCTTGTTCACCTGGTCGCGGCTATACTACGCCCAAACACGTGTCTGCGTTTCCTAGGCCAGTAGCTCCCTGGTCTGTAAGACTACTCTTCGGCGGCGCGGACGCGTCTGCATTGTCGGTTACGTAATGAAGACATTCAGGGGCCGTATCCTATCCTTCCCTTAAGGGGGGGGGGCCGTCCCCCGTCGCTGATTCTATCCTAAGCTCGGGGTGGACAGGGTTGCGTCATAGAACCCGCCATTGAACGCGTGATGTTGTAGCCACCCTGACTTGGCACTCTTTTCTCTGAGGTACGCGCTGTCTGAGTCTAGGAACGCAGACTGTGGCTGGTCCTATGACGCAACCCTGTCTTTCCCAAACATAGAAAAAGGATCAGCGGCGGGGGTACGCGTTCCCTGGGGCAAGGATAGAATACGGTCCCACCGTTGGTGAGCTTTTCTCTCCTCCCGGTTTGTGCTCTTTCCACAATGTAAGTGTATTACTCTCAGCCCTGCCTTCTTCACCTAAAAAGGGAAACTTTCTTTCTCACCGTGTTCGTTGGTTTTGTTCTCAATTCAATATTAATAGTCTTCTTCGCAGTTACACCATGGGTTTTAAGTGCAAGCAATCAACTGCACCGCGCAATTGATGGCCGATTTGATTTTTAATTGCCAGTTCTTCGAGACGTTGCCTTAAATTTCTGCTCAAATACTGCTAGCTTTCAGCAATCGCGTTCTCAATACGCCCTATCCATCTGCCGCACTGCAGCATTAATTTCTCGCTTGCTCTCGTTCATGTTTGTCCCGGTAGGCATGCTCGGAATACCGCCTGGTGCCTGGTGTTATGTTGCTTGACCTGGATTAGAGTGGAGTGAGACCTTACTCAGGAATTACTGCAAGGCTACAAGCTGAATGGTATGTAATTGAGAACATGCGGTACTCCGTGCACAGAGGAAATGCTAGAAGCTCACTCAAATGCCTTAACCCTTCCTAATGGAAGTGCGTGCTCCTGCAGGCATTGTGCAACGCAGACCGCTTTTTGTCCTCTATGGTACACAAGAGTATGATATTTTGGAAAAGAGTACTTGCTAGCAGATACAGATGGTATCCTTGGTTATTCAATAGAATCATTACCTCCCCTGGAAGCTATACGTCAATGACCTGCCAATGCATAATCTGGCGCAGAAAAGAGAAATGACATGTAAACAAGAAACGGTTGAAGAAGAATATGCTTCTCGCCCATTTCCTAGACGAAGCTTTGTGATTTCGTTGAAGCCTTAGGCTTGTCAGAAGGGTTGGGGTTGGCGGAATAAAGCCGTTGCTGGAACGTTTTCATTTAAGAGGTCGCGATCGGATTGGTCTGTTGTTGTTTGAAAATTAGATCAGATTTGCGAAGAATACGTTAGTGGGGAAACAAGCTAAAAGCACCATGAAAAATTCTGAAAATGCGTCTGTGAGGTCGTACCAAATGGTAACGACGAAGACAACATGGTTGGGAGCGCAAAGAAGAGCACCTGTGCGTAACGCGAGGAGGCCTGACTTCGGTGCATGCCTGCGATGAATATAAGAATTGGCAGTGGTCGCAGCGGTCGAAGCGACTGCATTCGCTTCCCTGTCGCGTCAAATTTCAAAGTGCAGCGGACAATTACGACTCAATTTCTGTGAGTACAGCCCCTTGTGAATCGGAGGGCCTGCTGTCTTCACCAACAGAGCTGTCTTACGACGCGATTCGCGAACGCGTACCTTTGAAGTTGTGTATGATTGCAAGTAGGTGAGCATTTCTATTCTAAACCGAGTTCTTTGAAGCATCCTCTCAAACCAACTTCTGTTTTTACTATGCATAACTACATTCTTCTAATGTTCTTCTTTGATTTTTCCAATCTTTTTGGTTTTGATCCAGCTTTTTCTGAAGACTTTTTGGTGTTGCATGCTAGTGTTCAGGTCTATGGCGTGGTACGAGACTCACATGGCGAGCCCTCGTCCTGCCGTAGGTTCGAAGGAAAAAAAAAAAACAACAGCATGGGATTCCCATGTAGATATGCTGAGAGTCACAAGGCAAATAGGAAATGGCGACAAGGCGCGCCTGGAGACCGATTCCGAGCCGAAACGTATTTGGACAGTCAATCCACCGCCGTAAGTTTCGAATCGGTCTGCCATTGCTTCTTATTCTATAGAAAATGAAAGATGGTTTCCGCCGGAAATGCTAGATACTGTTATTGGCTGAAATTTGAGAAAAAAAAAATGCCCGTAAAATTAATGATGAACCGACATCACCTTATTCCCTGAACCGAACCTGTCGCAATCGCGGATCTATTCTTAAAAACGATCAATACCTCATATTTTGTAATTTTTCAACTCAATAGAATCTTTTGAATTGCCCCCTCTCTCTCTCTTTTTTCCTTTACAAGTTGGTTAAGTCGGACGTTGACCCATCAATTATTGTGACTCAACTGAGGACGACTGCTGCCTTTTTAGCGTCTGATAGTATTTCTATTCGAATATGCTCTGTCCAAGCGCGTCCACTGGACGTATAGAAATAAATAAATAAATAAATTAAATAAGCGTAATTTTGCTAGAGCCATGTCTAGAGAGATAATTACATATGATTAATTTAGCCGACCGGCGCTGAGCGAATGCATAACTTCACTCGTCTGGCGATTGAGCTCAATGAACCAGAACCGGGCGTTGCACCTACGGACAGCCGGTTACGACCAGATCAACGGCTTATGGAAGAGGGCAAGTACGTGGAGCTGCTCATTTTTTAATTATTCTATACGAGTCTTTTTTTACGGTTGTGAGGCGTCTGATTCAAAAACAGTGCTCTCGCTGTTTAAGTAACTTCGTAATATTTTCAGATGGGACGAAGCCAATAGTAAGAAGCTTGAGCTCGAAGAAAAACAACGAGCTGTGCGAAGAAGACGTGAAGCAGAGATGGAGAAAGCCATGCAGCAAGGTGTGGTATCGAATGGTATACTTTTAACCTGATCCTATCCAGCAGTGTCGTCACGTCCTTCTGTTTTCTATCACAATTTTTCGTTGATTCCTCCCCGCTTTCTTACTTTCCCCTTCACTTCACCTATGTGTTTGTTGTGCAGGAATGTTCAGTTTCATACCTATCCTTTTTGGTTATCGAAATACCTTCAGTAGAATTTCCAGGCGTGGACAGTGCACCATTCGATAAATTCTGTTCTTTCAGCTGGGTACGGTATATCTCTTCCGGGCTTTATAAATCGGCAAACCCGGTGTAAACGACTTGAGGACTCCAAGGGACGTGTAATTTGGGTTTTTGGAGGAGTCCTATTTGGACTTGGAATTGCATTAAGAACATTTATTGGATTTTCTTGTTTGAGGTAGAGTAAGTCCAGATTTTCGGCGGGAAGGCGAACTAGCCGAGTTTTCGTGTTGGGGGCAGTAGCTGGTTGCCTTCTCAGGGCACTTGTCAACCGCAACGCTTACTGAGGGTTATTGAGCGTTCCTGTACGTTCTGAGAGGAGGCGTTACAGGACCCGCTGAAGAATGATGAGTTCCATGGCGCGATCTTGCAGGCGATCTTTATTAGGCACGGCCAATCGGTCACTTGCTCTTGCGTTTCGCCGCGCGCAGGATTCGTGCATTTTTTCGTTATTTTGACCCTCGACAGAACAATTTTTGAGTAATGGTCAAGGTAGAGTTGTACGAGTCGTCGTTCTCCCATTTATTAGATGTCTGGCTGCACATTTCTCTGCCCCCTCCCCCCCCCCCTCCCCTCCCCACCACAAAGACCAACACCAGGTTTCCGACTGCACCAATTTTGGATTTACTTACTTCACGACCTTTTTATACATGTCGGCAGTTTGTGGACATTCTGGTTCGAAATGTGTTCCTCAATTTCAGGTCTATCGTACGAAGAGTATCAGCCAAGATGGTTCCAGAAAACTCAAGATGAGATCACAGGCACACTTATTCATAAGTATCTCGGCGAGTACTGGGAGAAAAAGGAGCAAGGCGACTGGTCGGGTTGTCCAACTATATTTTGATCTTCTGATTCCTTAACATTTTTGTTTTTATTTAACTCTGCGTTTTACAAGATTTCAATTGTTTTTTCTTCTTTCTCCTCCAGAATTTTATTTTGAGAAGTGGCCAAATTATTCGTAAACCATTTTGGCCTGTTGTGTGATGCCCATTAATTTGTAGATAAGATGTGGTTAGGTGACGAGCTGTGATGTAAATATTGCCTTATCGATCGATAACTATCAATTCTATATGTAATAGAGAGTGGGAGAGCAATTCCTCTGACATCCCGCCATATCAGCGTGATATTCGAGAATTGTCCTTGTGTTAGCCCCTTACCCTGACTGACCGATTAAGGGTTTTCTATTACTTCTCTTCTTGCTTCTCTTATTATGTTGTGAGATGATTATTTGCGTTTACAATACATGAATCGATGTATTGATTTTTTCTGCATGAATGATGACTAAACAGAATGTTTCGTAGTTCTCATTTGTACTTGTCTTAGCGGTTGCTGCCAGTGATTGTTATTGCTAATATGTCGCCATTTACCGGGGATGTCAGAGGGCAGTTGTCAAGTTTAGGTGACGTGTTCATTTTAGTTTTTGTATGTAATTTCGCTAATTACCTTCCTTTAGGGGCGCACAGGGCATCGTAACATCATTTATCAGTAACTAGTTTTAACAGTGTCATTTGTAGATGTTTATCTGTGAAAAAAAGACGTTTACCTTTTGTTTGATGGCAGTGATGTAGAAGGTCGTTCTCACAAAATTGTACCTTGACCCCCTCCCTTTATGTACATGAGTTGGAAAGATATATGGCTCAAAGTGAGCGGCAGGATTTTCATACAGCGGTTGTATATGACAACAAGGAGATGTCGGAGCTCTCCTTAATATCACTTTAATACCAATTAGTATGAAAAGGGTACTCATTAGCAAATTGCTGAAGGAAAGCACCTCATTTTATTGGCATACTTATGGCCGCAAACTACGGTAATAACTGAATTAGCGAGGATTTACTAAAATCCATTAAGCGAACCCTTTGTCGCCGATACCAATAGCTTGCAGACTGAACAACATAAGCGTGAAACAGAATATAATTATCCCAAAAACGCACATGTGATATCGATTCTTTGGAGGCCTTCGCGTCGTATGTACTACCTAAGTTGTCCGCAAAAGTCCTAGGCCCATGTTCGCATGTGTAATATGTTAAAATCCTCGCGGGAATATTATTTTTGGCCGTACCATTGTGAAACTCTGATAAACCTGCTACGTTCAACGATCTCCTTAGAGTATTTCTGCCGTGGTATTTCGCAGCGATTATGGCTGAGAAAATCGACTTTGACTGAAAGCATATTTGGCTACTCTTGATTCTAAAACCAAGAATACCACATCAGTGGAAGCGATGCGGCAAGAGCCCTACGTCTTGGACCTCAGATTCGACCTCCAGAGTGTCTTTCACGACATGGCAAACATTTGGTTGCCGATGTCCAGAAAAAGGGTGCGTGGCAACAGACTCGTCCGAAGACCCGCGCTAGTGGACGTCGCGGTGGCGGTGGACGAGTTTCCGTAAGCGTCCTTCGATTGCGACTGTTAAACGCTCACCAGTACAATCATCAAATAGAGAGATCGGAAAACCTTCGAAACCAATATCCCTCTGGTGGCAAAAACGGTCTTGGAAAAAAATCTTTTGTACGTTTTTCTCAGAGTAACAGTAACGCGGCAATTTTGGTGTCATTCTATATACCTTAAAGGACGAATTCACGATGAAAAAGCAACCCATTTCAAATTAACCTAGGGATGGTGAGTGGTACACGAAAGAAGGAAGAACCATGAGAAACGGCCCAGAACCCGAGAAATGGGACCCCTTCCTTGCCCGTTGATTTGAGCATTGATGCGACTCTTATCGCTGTGCCCTCCTCAACATCTACGCTATCTAATCAATCCCACGTATAGATCTGCGGCGAGTGATCAGCTGGTCGGTGGGCGGAGATCGCCAGACCCGCCAACTTTGAGGCATAATAGGTCGCCGAGGTCAAATTTTTCGATGCGAATTGCGCATCAGTTCGCACCCTCAGGAGGTCCGTGGGTTACTCAACTAGGTGAATTACTTCTTCCTCGACCTTCATTCTAATCGTGAAATCCTCCTTTAAGCAAGTGTGCAACCCTCTTTGTTTTTAGAACCCCTTTGCGAACAGTGTTATCATGAAAATCGATTTGAATAGTGTCTAATACCTATATAGCACGGTAACTAATAAATAACTCAAACGCATTGACTCTGCCATACATGGGCACAGATTTGTGCGTAGCATTACGACCTCTTCATTTTAATACCTAACTAGGTATTTCGCACCTAAGTAAAGGGAGGCGATCTTAATTAGGAGGCATACCAGATCTAATTAAAGGACGAATTCACGATGAAAGGCAACCCCATTTCAAATTAACCTCAGGGATGGTGAGTGGTACACGAAAGAAGGAAGAACCATGAGAAACGGCCCAGAACCCGAGAAATGGGACCCCTTCCTTCCCCGCTGATTTGCGCATTGATGCGACTCTTATCGCTGTGCCCTCCTCAACATCACGCTCTCTGCTATCTAATCAATCCCACGTATAGATCTGCGGCGAGTGATCAGCTGGTCGGTGGGCGGAGATCGCCAGACCCGCCAACTTTGAGGCATAATAGGTCGCCGAGGTCAAATTTTTCGATGCGAATTGCGCATCAGTTCGCACCCTCAGGAGGTCCGTGGGTTACTCAACTAGGTGAATTACTTCTTCCTCGACCTCCATTCTAATCGTAAAATCCTTCTTTAAGTTACAAAACAGGAGGCCGCTTCTACGAGAATCATCTTGGAAATCAACTGTATGAAGTAGACCACGAAGAATCACTGCTGCCATCGTCAAATTCGAATACGTCGCGCCCATCGGAAAAGTGCCGCGCCGCGACGCCACTCGGACGATTCTGTTGACCGCTCACCCCAGAAACTTGAGAAAAAAGCCCAAAGTCGGTTGGCTAGTTACACTGAGTGACGAGTGTCTTCTGGAGCTGTTTGGAAACAGTCTGTGGTGCAATGTACGGTAGCTGACACAGCTTTTCCACAGTCATCAGAACACAATGGCCATTCCTCAATAGCTCCTCAAAAAGAAAAGAAATTATGGCAAAAGGGGATTTCGTGATCTGGGTGACCACTGTCGCCTTCGGAGCCTTCAGATTTTGCATGAACATTTTGTTCACCTGCCTGTATCTTCTGCGACCCGACCTACTGGGGTCCGTTGCTTGTAGCAAGGATGGGTTCTTCACGCACACCAACCGAAGCGCCTTGCTGCTCAGCAGTGGCTAAACCAGAGCTTCGCGGCGCTCCATCCCAAGCAACTTGCACATTTTGAGAATATCTGTTGGGGGGGGGGGGGGGGGAAGTTGGTAAAGCTGCAAGCGATTCGTTCACTGATAGTCTACCAACGGAACTGCACTGCTATTGTTGAACGATAATATGGGAAAACTGATGGCTCCACCGGCACTGCTTGGAAAACATTGCAAAGTTCACTTCATCCAAGCAACGACCGTCAAGGAATTTTGAAGATGGTCCAGCAAGTCTCCAAGCCCCTTATGGGATGTTCTGTCTCGCCAATTATGTTCAGCAGATCTGGCCCTCAGCAGTGTACGTCTGCTTCTGTTGCTGGTGATTCAACTAAAGGAGGGAGAGCTTCATGATCTGGACTACTCAAAATGTACTTCTCCAGTTTTTTGCCCTGAAAGCTCAGGATTTCTAGGCAAACGGCATCACAAGTCACCTGCTGAAAGGCAATATGTTGACGATTATGATGGGGCATATGATTGTAAATTGCTGACTTGGCTAAGGAAGAAAAATGGATTTAAAAAAAATTCACAAATGGGCAAAGACTTTTTGGGACAAGCATTCCTATTGCAGAGACCAGTTGCACACGTGGAGAAGACCTTAAAAACATCGATTTCACCTGTAACTTTGAATGTCATTGATTATTTTATGCCACACTATGTATTTTGTACGGGTGAAAATGTGCACGTCGTAACTATAAGAAAGCCTCCGATTCCACTGAGTACGCTTAAAACGATACTTATAGTCAGAATTTACAATGAAAAGTAACCCATTTCAAATTAGTTGAGGATGGTGAGTGATACAAGAGGAATGAGGAAAAACATGAGAAACGGTCTGGAACCCAAGAAATGGGAACCCCTCCTTGCCCGCTGATCCGCATTGATGCGACTTGCATCGTTATGCCCTCTTCAACGCCAATGCTCTCTCTCTTGCACTATACCACGGTGGATCACGCGCTGCGTATAGACCTGTGGCGAGTGATTAGATAGTCGGTGGGCGTACCCGCGCCAACTGCGCCAAGAATGAGCCATGCTAGATCGCCGAGGTCAAATCTTTCGCTGCCATTTGTGTGTCAGCCCGCATCCTCAGGAGGTCCGCCTCTCTTCCCAACTGACAATTTTCTCCTTCCCCGAACTTCGTGCTTATCGTAGAATCCTCCTCTAGGTCTAACGGATTTCTTGATCTCGCTCACACAGGAGCGAGCTTCGTCAGAATGCACCTTTTATGAGTAGGTTTAGTCGATCCCTCCATAAGAGATTATCTTCGACATGAAAAGGGGGTCTCGACATGGGTATCACGCCTTCGAGGGCACCTTACATGACGGCAGCCCGTTGTGCGCGTGTATCGGCGTCTCTTTTCAGTATTTTTTTTTCATAACCATCATTCCACTTTCAATGCTTCCGTTACTGGTGCTAAGTACTGCTTTCTAACATAAAGGCCACTTCATGAGGGTAAAAAATATTAAACGAATTGCAAAACGAGTTCCATCTGTGTGAGAATCTGGTGCGCGTGCGCGTCATGCTGTCGTTAAATTGGAAATGTAGTGATCTTGAAAATAATGTAGTGGTGCGAAACACGAGTTAAGAAAGAGTGTCAAAGGAACCGCCGAATACCAAGTCCCTTTCTTCGTTGGCTGAAGCGCTTATGAGAAAGATCAGAGACAGGCATTTTAAGAAATCTGTGCGCTAAGACGATGGAATATATGAGCGAGAAGAAAGCGGGCGTGAGAGACGGGCGAGATGACCGACACTTCACTGCATAGACCGTTGCTTACGAGCAAGAGAAGCGGCGGCCAGCAGCGTTCATCAAAGCCTTACCAGGAAGGTCTTTCAGGGCGTGACAAGCTTTTTGAAAACGGTCTTTTGCATGATATAGGGGCACATGCGGGAACCACAGAACCATGGTTAATTTTTCCTGAACGGCCCTCTGAATACCAGAAAAGGGGGTCCCTAGTTCGATTCCTCGTGGTGACAAATTTTTGCATTTCGAGTTGACGTTTCAAAATTCGCGCAAAATGGAGTTAGCATGAATAATTAGTACCATATTCATGATTAGGACCGTCAGTAACCCTTACAAAAAGACTTTGACTTAAAAATTGGTGTAAGAGGTGTGACACCAAGCAGCCCCACTGTGGTGTCACACCTTTTTCACCAGTTTTTTAATCAAAGTCTATTTGTAAGGGTTACTGACGGTCCTAATCATGAATATGGTACTAATTATTCATGCTAACTCCATTTTGCGCGAATTTTGAAACGTCAACTCGAAATGCAAAAATTTGTCACCACGAGGAATCGAACTAGGGACCCCCTTTTCTGGTATTCAGAGGGCCGTTCAGGAAAAATGAACCATGGTTCTGTGGTTCCCGCATGTGCCCCTATATCATGCAAAAGACCGTTTTCAAAAAGCTCGGCACGCTGAAAGACCTTCCTGGTTAGCGCCTTTATTGTACTATTTCAGGCCGTAAAAGAAACATCTGCTAGATTTGGGAGGTATCTGACTTCTGTGAAGAGTACTGTCCTACTTCGGAAGGGATTGATTCGCAAGACTTCATCGTGGAATTTTTCTTTAATGCGTTGCCTAGGTGGAGCTTGAGAGAAGATTTTTGCGAATTTCATGGGAAGGGGGTGATAATCTACTTAACTTGTGTGGAATCTCGCTCGTAACTTGAGCTACTGAGATTAAGTGCTAACCAAGCAAAAAGTGTGTGACATTAAGAGTGCTCGTTTTCGTCATTCGTTGGGAAAGTTCGCAAAGCAGTTGATTTCAACGACTGTGATCAGAGCAGGTCGGAAACGCCGGTTATGGTTTTCAATACTGTGAAAAGATGCGTTTTCAAGGCTTATTTCACGATTGGTTACGTCAGTGGAATTTCCGTGGAAAAGGTTGAATAAATCGGTTAACAAGAACGCTAAAAGTTGTACCTAATTTGTGGCCTAGTCTGAGAAAAGAGCTAAAGGTCAGAATTGCTGAAGAGATTTCAACCGACGAGTGAGAATCTGCCTTGAAATGACCCTCATAGCCGCTGCGTTAATGCCTGTCGTCTCTCACCTCACGTAACTTCTCGTTTCTTCGTTGTCTGGTCCCTCATCGTGAAATCAGCTTTCTACTCGTAAACGTGCAACGTCCAATACGGTGAAATGAGAAGCCTTTCCACCGTTATTATCTGGTAACCCACCCAAGTTTCTGAGGTGCCCGGTAATGACATTTGTGTAGCAGTTCCTCTGTCACCTACGCACCGCTTCCCTATTTTGGCATATTCCAAGGAGGATGGTTACCGTGGGATATGTCTTGGGCTGTCCTTTTAGCGACCAACGATCAAGTACGCCGTTGCATGCGCCAAGGTATCGAAGATCGAGTGGGTGGACATGTCATGTGATCAGTTGATAGCCGTTTCATAGCAGCCATCTCTGAATGAATTCCGCATGCTCAACCGGGCGAACAACAGGATGGCTAATTCTGTTCATATTTCTGTCTTCAAAGCACCTTCTATCAGATTTGTGGGAACGATTCGATGCGCTGTCCTTCACAGTTTCTCGAACAACGTCTGTGACCCTTTCTTATTAACCTCCCTTATTTTTGTCAGCGGAAACACCTTTGCCCTGGATTCTCTTCACAGATAGCTCTCTTGATGATCCTACTGAACTACGTCGCTGCTTGCGGCGACTCTCCATACCTGCTCGATTGTTATCCAGGCCTCATACAACATGGGTTCTTTTTTTTTTGTTTATCTCTAATCGTACCTCCCCCGAGTCGCCATCGGCTTCTCTCTTATCTTGGGTAAATCAGATGTGTTTCCAGGGTGGCGGTCACCAAGTAGCCAACCTTCCCAGTTGGGACCAATTTTGCACTGATTTTCCAAACGGACAAACCCCAGCTATCACATACTTGATCCACTCGAGCTTTTTGCATCCAAAACCCCAAACACTATTTACTCCTGGATCGAGGCGAGGGGGTATAGGACACATGAAAAACAAATTTTCAAATTCTTCACATTTCATACTTTATGACCTCTTCCCTCCGGATCCTTCTGAGAATCTCAAATAGGCCTCACCCTCATCGAACATTTGCAAAGAACGGTCAACCCTTTCGCCAGACTCTTGATTAGTGTATTGATGTGTGTCTACATTTGTAAAGAAGGGAGCTGCCCCAATTATGACGTTATGAATTATTGATACACACTCTCAACACTCTAATTCTAATGTTTTGTCATATGGTAGATTTCCCTTGCCATTCCTTCGGTTTGACTGAGCTCGTTTCCATATGCCGTGAAGAATCCTCCTTCTGTATTCGATGGTCCATTTGGCGCGGGGGTGTGAACGATCATGAAGACAGTAAGACCTGGAAAATGCTGCGAAATTGCTGGCCTTGGAAGATTTTTGTACAAACCTTCAGAGAAATGTAAAGCGCTGGTAGGTAGGTAAATGCTCAGTGGGTGTCTTGTGTATAGTTGGAGGCTACTACTGCTTCCCATATTATAAGACAAAACATTGATACCCAGAGTCTCTGAGCTCCCACTCCGGTTAGCGGTTGCCATTACTCTAGTGCTTTGTACACATCTCTTAGATGGACTAGACTCTCTCACGATGCTGCTGATGCCCAGCTTGCGGTTCGGCAAAGAAAAAAAGGAATAGAAGCAGCTTGCGTTATCAATCATTCACATGTGCTCGCACGCATTCTACTTCCGTTGCGGGGAATTGTGGTTGTATTTTGAAAACGATGTGGCCTCTACATTGAATTGCGGGGGCCAATGATGTACAGGTAGTGTCTTAGTCGTATCAGCAAGTCTGGTAGCCCCTGGTGGATGACTTGGTTGTTGGACGCTGTACGATCATCGATTCGATTACTGGAGCTGGTAAGCAGCACCAAGAGAGGGAGCGTCAGTGATGAAAAAAAAAACAAAAGGAACTTTGAAAATATGAAATTACCCGCCTCCATCCTTGTAAGGTCGACTGTGGTACAACGTAAAAACACATCGCTCCGAGAAGAGCGGAAAACGCGAATAAGTTTATGTTACTATGGAGCGGTAGCACCTGTTTGAGCTGCGAATGAAAGAATGGCCAGCGGTCCTCAGCGTGTGAAATAAGGTATTCTATGCCTTAGTGGTGCCATTGCAGCTCCCAAACCCTGCTATCTCATTCCCGGAGTAAGATTTCTCTCAAGATTCTCTTGCTATTTGCTCTTCCAACCCGTTCAATTTCCTTGTCTACACAGAAACGATCAGTTTTGAGAGTTGACGGAATAACGAATGACAACACGACGGCAATATTCGCCATCCGAACTGACCGGGAACGCTTTTTGATAGCCCTTGATGTCAATGTGACTAGCCTTGATTATCATCTTTCCTCGTAATGAAAGAAGTTTCTCCAAGGTTTCCTTTGTCTATCAACTTGTGCACTGAACAATGACCAAGTTAGGGATTCTCATCTGATCGGATTTGAGCTAGCGCTTACAAATCCCTGCTTCTTCTTTTCCAACAACAAAAGTTCACCAGCGTTAAAACTCTACTTTGCAACGATTGTAGGAGTTTGCCAGCTTGTCCTTTTACTCTTTGCACAGCCTGTGTGATCGAATCCCTCCTAGGCAAGGGTCATCATTCCATAAGTGGCTGTTTAGTGCCAGACTTCTATTTTAGATTAATTTTGTTTTATGCATCGGCTGTCACGTCGAGTTTGGCTAAATGTGTAAGTCAGCGACTCATCCAACCGCCTCTTCCATTCTGATGAATTGCCGAATGCGTGGCACATACAAAATAGCTCTTTCAGTGTCGAGCGCCTTACCTTTAATCTCTGACTTACGCTCGGCTGTCTTCCCATATATTTATTTATTTGTTTGTTTATCACACGTCAAAATAACACGCTTTAAAATCGACAGATCTAGGAGATGAACATCAGAAGCTGAATAAAAAAAGACATCTTCGCTAGGAGTGTATGAAAACTTTTCAAAGTGGAACGGAATAATGAGATGAGTCAGTCAAGTAGATAGAATATTAACGAAAATTGAAAGGGATAGCAGAGATAGATCATAGAAACAAGCTTTGGTAATAACCATGAAGCCTGCTGCACTTTCGATTATGGGTGCGAGACACGAGACCGCGGCGTCGGCGAAGAGGCAGTGAATCAAGAGTTTAACGGTCCTACTATGACACTTTCATCCATGGTCCTGCCACGAATGGCGGAGAGCACAGACGATCAGAGAATGGCGCCTGGCTCGGCTCCAAATCCCAAGGAGGGAGGTGAGAGCCTTAGGACTAAGCCTTGTAAGGGGGAGGGAATCCGAGGTGGGTGAGCCAGTTGCATTGTGGCAAAAGTTTGAATGTGTGAGATCGCAGTGGTGATCAGCCGCTGATAAGATGAGAGAGCGCAGACGAAAGCGTCGAGTGAGGCAGCTTAAAGGGCCGAGTTCAAGTAGTCCGTCGACTTGCGACGTGGGGTCAGACGAAGATACGTCGCAGCGCGTACATGTTATTTAGCGATCCAGATATAGGATAATGCTGTAACTCGAATGCACTATCAGACAGTGACCCCTTGTGTCCTCCCGCCTTCTCGGCCCGTCGCGACAGGCTCTCCTGTTTTGACACATTGACGACAATGCGAGTTTTGGTGTTTTTGGCCATGTGGGACCGATTTTGCGACCGCATTTGTCGCGTATACATATCCCCCGCACTGTCCAACAAGGCCCGTTTTTGGAAGCTCGAACGTACGGACAATTTTAGACAGCGGTGACTAAGTAAGGTAGCTTACATGATGAAAATGCAAACGAGTGGGCTCCAGCAAGATCTTCGATTGGGTAATGCTTATTTAGGGTTAGCAAAATGGATCAAATTGAAGACCTTGTTGAAGAGGAGGATATATCCTGCGCACGGCCCAACGTGGCCTGCAAAGCGCGAGATATGTATCCCCGCGCTGTCGTCAATGTGCTAAATGCGTTAAGGTGTATTTCAGTGTATTTTGTTGCCCTCACGCAACTGCACAGATCACGATGACCACCAAGCGCCTCTGAGTGCAAGCGATGGTAAGTCGCTTTTTTTTCCGAACACGCGGATGAGCGTCTGGTGCGATGACATAAGACACCTACCCCAGTAACGATAGCTCGGTTCGTATCCTCATTCTTTGATTAATAGATCACAAGAGACTAGTAGCGAGCTGCATTGAATTGATTAGTCAATTGCTCATACACTAAGGAGTCCTTTGAGGCGAGACGCTGCTTTTCAAAACGAGCTTTCATTGTCGTATTGCAGAGGCATGTAGAGTGATCAAAAAAAATGCATTTTACTTTTGCTGAACGTGTATTATTTATTTTTTCAGTTATCACTTATCAAAATAAGTCTTGCAAATCGACAGATCTAGAAATATAAATAAACCTAAAGGCTGAATAAAAAAGCATCTTGCTTGAATGTATGAAAATTTTGAATGTCAAGAGAAGTCAGATCAGTAGAGATATGACGGACAATCGAAAGGAGATAGGCGAAATAGTCATAAAACAAGCTTTGCCAAACAAACTATGAAGGCTTCCTGCGCTCTCGATATGGGTACCAGACAGGAGACCCGCGGCGCGTCGAACAGACAGTGACGCAGACGGTCAGCGGACGGGTCGCAGCGCGTATTTTGCCATGTGGACGAACCACCAGCACATCGTGTTGCGTATATGCGCGACTACTCCGTCATTGGCATAATAGCGCGGCAGGCTGTGATAACACTCCTGCTCGGGGCGCGACACCTGGTCCGCGCGCACATCCCATTCCGTTTCCTTGTGCACTTGCATCGGGCAGCAGACGCTGATCCGCCTCTCTTATAGCTTCTTTGAACTCAGCGAAATGCCTGTGACCAAATTATCAGAGCTGAATCAATTAACGAAGCTGTAGTGTTGAGTGATACGGCGAGTTGTCGGATAAGCATTGGCGGCCTGTGCGCATGCCAATGGGATCACGCCATATGGCCGCCTCCCCAGCACATCCTATCTGACTGGAAGCTAAATCGATATAGTACGCGCAGGACTCGTCCGCTGACCTGTTTGTGTCTCCGCCTTCTCGCCGCACAACAGGTCTTCTGTTTTAACCCATTGCGGACCGCGTGCTGCACCATGTGCAGCACGCTACCACGCCGAGAAGCATAATAATCTTCGATTTTTTCAGCATTTTGCTAAGTTACAAAATCAACATTTTTCTTTTTCAGGCACTGGATAGTCTCTTATATTTGCGTACTGGTTAAATTTTTGATAGATCATTGGCCACTGATAAAAGAGATGACAAAAACCCACGAGGTGCAATTATAACGGGTAGAGGTGGGGGTAATCACATGGCTTGTTAAATGCGTTAGGTGTAGTAATCAATGCATTTTGTCCTCCGACACCAGCACAGGAGTGTAGAAATGAAAGCTGCCTTCGTTCCGAAAATCGGAGATGAGCGTCGACTGCAGACCACGCACCATCAGTGACGACGGCCTTCATGTACTGCTTACTAATGGTTCGTATCCTCATTCCAAGGTCTTGTTCAATGGTCAAAAGATTGTAGCTTAGCTGCATTCCAATTGTGAGCGACCCTCAGGCAAGTGGGGTTTTCAAACGGTTTCTTCCCATCGTGCAG
Source organism: Ostertagia ostertagi (assembly GCA_036418205.1). Classification (NCBI taxonomy): domain Eukaryota; kingdom Metazoa; phylum Nematoda; class Chromadorea; order Rhabditida; family Trichostrongylidae; genus Ostertagia; species Ostertagia ostertagi. The sequence goes on along the minus strand of MU869015.1, from coordinate 9,995 downwards.
GCCCGTTGTAGAGAACACAAAACCTGTTTCCACTTCGCTGCAATCATTTTGGCCTGTACTCGTGAAGAAGTGCAAGGTAGTGCCAATGGTTCGATCCCCCGTGGCGACTAAATTTTGCATTTGGGTTTTCGCCTACGGGTTGGTGCCGAATGTGCTAAATGTCAAAATCAGATGTCATATTCATGGTTAGGACCATATTGAAGCCAAAAGTAGCCGCCAACTTTGAATGCAAAATTTAGTCGCCACGGAGGATCGAACCATTGAGTGCAACCTTCACCATCTTTTTGGTACTATTAAAACTGCTTACAAGGAAAGGCTCTCAGGTCGCCAATGGCCATCCAAGAAGAGATGTATACCGCTAGATATGCCTTTTGAACGCTGATTCAAATCTACCTCCAAATCTGCTAAACGATTCTCCGAAGGGAGTTATGTAGCAAAACAGCGCAACGCTGGTGATCGGGATTCTGTCAGTCAAAACGTCTTAGGATCGTGCCTTCTTCTGCAGTTCGCAAGAAAGCGCTTTGATAAGTTTCCTAAAGAACGCAAGACGTAGGCGATGAGGGACGATCCGACGACCGTTTTGATGCAAGTCCAACACTGCCGTAGTTGTTTCGCTTCATTAACCTTCAGAGAAACGTTTAGCACATTTGGAAGGCACATCTAGTGGTGTTCATATCTTCTTATACGGCCATAGCGACCTGGGAGCCTTTCCTTGTTAGCGAAAATGAGACACGGTTTTGTGGTTTATGCGTGCGTCCCTACAACATGCGGAGAAGCGTTTCAAAAAGGATTGTCTGCCTTGAAAGACCCTCCTTCTATGGAGAGTTCCTGGTGCACCTCACTATGACCGACGCTCTTACTTATCCTTCATTTTCTACTGTTCGATTACTTACGTTCACTCCTTCACTCCCGTCGTTTCCCCACTTTCAGTTTTCCGTATTACGATGGCCATTCATATTTCGATCACTCTCACTTGTAATAGCATCAATTCCATTTCCGCAGATTCAAAGACTCGTCTTTATGGCTGCCAGCCCTACCGCTGTGAAATTGTGAGTGTTGACTCTGTTCTTCTTCAGCTTTATGACTTCGTTTTCCAGCTGTAAATTTTTTATTGCCCTCTTACTTTTTACGAGAGAAGAACTGAGCAAGTCTCGGCTATGCAGTTTTCGAGTCTGCGAATCAGACAGACATACTTAGAAGCAGCATCAAAGGATGCGAAATTATGGGTGTCCCCCAAGAGGCCCGTCGCGCGGCGAAGGAAGAGACGCAGATGCGGCAAAGGACGAGTCGCAGCGCGTGCTGTGCGATATGAGACGTAGTATGGTACACTCTATTTAACCTGACGCCTAACCGCTACAGTATGCGCTGCGACTCGTCCTTTGCCGCGTCTGCGTCTCTTCCTTCGCCGCGCGATGGGCCTCTTGGGGGACACCCGAAATTATGGCGCAGTTTTATAACATCGCTGTTGACGACCGCTTGCATGTTCTATATCCGAGAGTTCACAACAAATTTCAAAGTAGCGCCCGACTTGCAAATTATGAAAGCTCACAAATCCCGCCATCATCTTGATATCTTTCTAGGTTAGGTCACTCGCACTCAATTTCTAGAATGCTAGTTGTTTTCGAAACAATCAAAAAACTAAGTGTCAGGTGTTGATAATGCCTCTCATGAAACACCCCACATTCCAACTTTATCCTAAATGCAGGAATGTTTTCGCGCTAACGGGGCTAACATGGGCGGCAAGTGGCGCGCCAGCCAGTTGGCCTAGTAGTAGAGACTTGGACCGAGTCTTGCTCAGCTTAACCGAACTATCCATCCTTCCGTGGTCGGCCAATCGGTATCAGATTCATCCAGGATGACAAAACCTGCTTTACACACCAATGGGTCTCTGCATCTCATTATATAAGACCTACCGCACTCAATGTCACAAATGGAAGTACAGTACGTGACGCTTCCGGAAACGATTGACCAATACCGAAAGCTGCGTGCTTTCATCTTCTTCTTCTCCCTAGCGTTAGTCCCGCGCAGTCGCAGGGTCCGCTGTCTTTGTCAGTCGTCGCCACTCTGTCCAGGGCATCTTCTGCTGTGGCCGTGACTTCACTTAGGTCCTTCTTGATCACGTCTCTCCACCTCTTCTTTGGGGCTCCTCGCGGTCGCTTGCCTTGCACTTCGAAGTCCATCGCTTTCTTATCGGATGATCCTGTGGCCTCCTTAGCACGTGCCCATACCATCGCAGACGCTGTTCCTCGCACCTTCAGCTGGACAGGGGCAGTCTGCATGACCGCTCTGACATCCTCGTTTCTGACCTGTCCAGCCGCGTCCAGCCGCAGGCCCACCTCAGCATCCTCATCTCAGCGGAGTGAAGCTGCCTTTCGTATTGCTGTCGTATAGCATCGCAGGCCTCACCACTGTTCGGTACACCTTCCCTTTGAGCGTTCTGGAGCACCTTCGATCGCAGAGGATTCCAGTGGACTCCCTCCATTTCATCCATGCAGCGTTGACCCGAGCCTTCACTGCCTGATCCACACTACCGTCGGCTGCCAGATCGCTCCCAAGGTATCGGAAGTCCTCTTTCGATGGTCTCACCATGGCCGTCCACGATCGGCTCTGCACCCTCTTCGGAGCTCAGGAACTTGGTCTTCTTGACATTCAGCCGGAGCCCACCTTCTGCCAGGACTTTCTGCACCTTGGCTTGAAGTTCCTCTCTGCTGTCCCCAATTACACCTCCCACCCCGTTGAGGGGTCTGATCCACTAATGACTTCAGTTAAGTCATCGAAACCACATCGCTCTTCATCCATTCGGCCTCTTGGGGGACACCCCACATCACGCGCTGCGACTCGTCCGCTAGCTCTGCCTTCTTGTCGCGCGACAAGCCTCCTGTCGGGTACCCCTCGGCAAGTGCATGTCATAAGTGAAGTTCCCAACGCTGTGCCACTTCCCTGCCTTATGGTTATGTACAATGCCTGAACAGAATTCTGCAGGCAGACTTAAAGAAACTTTTTTATGCCTAGAAATGGATGATTAATGTGAACCAGCTTGACATCGAGTGCCATTAAAAACTGTTACCGGCCAGTCCTTCGCGAACATACCGTCATTTCAAATCTTTTATCATTTCATCATTTCTCAAAAAGCGTCCCCTCGACTGCTGGCGCTCATATGTACTCGACGATGCAAAAACAATGTTCAAACTTGGCGGCATGTTGTTTCTGACTAATAGAAAACTCCAGCCTGAAAGTCGCCCTTTGAGGTGTTAAAAACATCTCTACGAGAACTGGTTCAGTGGATCCATCAAGTTTCAGCTTCTAAATTTCTAATGACAGGTCACCCAACTGATCACAAAACGGGCTCTGCACCTGAACCAATTCTTGTTTGCTGTGCTTTATTATGCACATATAAAGGATAAAGGATAAAGCATTTGCCGTTGATCAATCCTTTTGGGATGCGGCACGCATTCTACTTCCATTTGTACATTCGCAGTGGCGTTTGAATGCGATGTGGCCTATACAATGACTTGCGGGGGCCAGCCGATGTACAAGTCAGTGTTTTTTATCCTCCCAGACAAGTCTGGTACCAATTAACCGACCCCGGAGGGATGGAAGGCTTGGTTGGCCCGGGCGACTCACGACCCAGGATTTGACCAGGGTGAAAATCGTGTCGAGTACGTGGTCGCAGAGGTACGACCCCCCCCCCGAAATCGAGATCCTGGCACGACCCCCTCTAACAGAGCAAATTAATTCAATTAAAATAAATCCTGCAAAACAAATCAAAAAAATTCTGCAAAATAATGCTAAGGACGCTTCATCTTGTCATCTATGCACGTCTTCCATCGCTGCATACTTTTGTGTACATACTGAAATATCGACTCGAGGAAAGAGGCATTAACTTTGTGTGACCTCAAGGCGAGGTTCGTTCAGAAACGCACAGAAATCCTGAAGACACGGGGTTGCGATTCAATCTTGATTCTTGCTTGAGTATATCAAAACAGCCGAGTGTATCAAAGGCCGATTCAACGGCAGCTGCGGCGCGATTGTCACTGGGTCAGATTTGCCGAAATTTCAAAAAAAAACGTCCGAATCTACACCCTCGATGAAAAGGTTGCATTCCTCCATTTCACAACCTTTGAAGCAGCTTGAGGTAGAGTTAGATAGAGCTGGATTTCGCGTTTCCAACAAGCATCGAAATTGCTCTGGAAGCCTTCCTTGCAGAAAGATAGGGTCTGTCAAATTTCGTCGAGTAAATGTCGAGGAGGCCCAAATTTTCACGCGAGTTTTTGCCACTTCAAGAGCAATATATCTCTTATATTGTAAGATCCTGAAAAAGGGAAGATAGTTTTGGAAAGCGCGGTCCTCCTTGGATTATAGTCTGCGCGGCATTCCTTGAAGGTTTGCGCTCCTCTGTTTAGTTTTCTTCTACAGCTTTTTGGTTGAAGAGATAATTGCGTCGAGGATCTATCGAGGTCGGATCCGGCCACCTGGAAATCCGCTCCCTCATTCACCATTGCAAGTGTGACTCGTTGGCAACACTCGGAATGTGTCTAGAACAATATCTTTGAACGCAAACAATAAGAATAGGAGCAATCGTCATCATCCGATTTGGTATTGGTATAAGCCATGCATCCCTCCTCCACTCACAGTTGCAGAATCGATTGAAAGGTGTTATATGATGGGGACCTTCGAACGAAACTGTATTGTAGTAGACATAGTGTGTTGTGCTATTCCTGTAACCTAAAAAACAACTTCATTTGCCCAGCGCTTTTTCTTCACGGTTGTCGTTTTTCCGACAGGGTCCCTAACAACAGCGTCATTCTCAGCGAGGTATTAAGGGAGAAGGAGCGAGCGATAGGCAGAGGAGGTGCCTTTGCAGCGCGTGCGCACATGTGGCACTTCTTTGCGGGGATGCACTTTCATTCTTTGTACTGCCTTCAAATACGCCCTTCTCATGAAGGTGGAGGAATGGAGCGACTGAACCTGCAAAGAAAATTTAATATCATGTTTTTTTCGGATGTTTTCATTTTCTGCTGCGCTATACCCTATTACCTATCTGCACCATGATACCACTTCTGTTACTGACCCCAAGAGTACGACCCCCCATGGACCAGCCCAACAGGTACGACCCCCCTGTCGAGGATTTCCTCGACCGATATTCACCCTGGTTCAGACCCCGGCCGCTGCGCAGTAGAGCGTGCCACTTCGTCACTGCACATTCCCAGAGGTATGTAGTGGAACGAAATGCTCTAGCGTCTGGGGGCCACCTGTGAGCAACGGTTGAATCACGGGATTCCTCAAATATTAGTCGCATTTGTTCTGAACACAGGAGGACTGCCGGAGTTGGCGCATTCCGGAAAGCCATTGATCATGCCAAAGAAATCGATTGATTCGAGCCTTTTTTCTACGCTCTATTGAAAAAAGGGAAAATTACACTATTATTCCATCAGAGTAAGCCTTCCTCTACTAACCATAAGATTCTGCTGGTTTGACATTATTTTCCGCAGGTGGCTGCAAATTTTTGGCGCTAGTGTCGTCGAAAGGGACAGATTTATGCGAAGTGTCCTATGCACTTAAAGGCAAGATTCGGGATAAAATAGGTGTGGAAAAGCGTTCAGTTATGAAGCTATAGGTGGGAGGTGGTCTGTAAAAGAGAAGGAAAGCAAACGAAACCACCGATTACGCCCCGTACAGAGACCTCCCCTATTTCAGCCACATTCCACCTTGGGATAGAGAAGAGGCGAATTGGACGAGTTTCACGAACCTAACTCTACTTGCTCCAGTGTCAATAACATTGGATCGCGCTGGGACCACTGCCTCAAATGCGCCCGCGCTTTTCAAGCAGCGCCACGTGGCAACCGACAGCGGAGGGTGGGGCTTGCGGACGAAGGTGTGAGTTGCGGGTGGACGAGCTCCTTGCGCCTTTGTCGCGCACTTTCAAGCCGCAAAAGGGGCGCGACATCAACACTTGTCCACCTGCCTACTACCCCCTGGATGGAACAGGCGAGCCCGCCTGATCGCGGAGCGTGCCTTTAAACAGCTTGATTAATTGATACCATGCTTGTCAGGGAGAACAAAAACACTGATTTTGGAACATTGAATGCGATCCACCCTATACAAAACCTATAGTGCCCCCCATAAGTCTTCTATAGACCGAATCGTATTCAAACACTACGGCGATCCTCAGTGGAAGTAGATGGCGTGGCGCATCTCAGAGAAGGACGAAGACATGAGTCATACCTCATCGCTTCATCGTTATTGTTCTTCAAGGTGCTCAGGGTTCCTTCGATGACCAGAACCGAAATGTCTCGAAAACTGGAAAACTGAGTTCTGTTGGTCATAAGAAGTGCCTTTCATAGGCCCTCTAACGCCTCCCTGAATAGTCGTAGAAGGCCACATAAACCATTGATGAACGGTTGGTGAAGATGTGGGAAACCGCCTTCGATGGTTGCCTCTTTGAAGTTTATGAGCGTTTTTATCAGAGAAGGCTACCTTAATGGTGCATGAAAGAATCTAGGTCAATTTCTTCCACTTGAAATCGCCTCCAATGTCATGTTAGTTCCACAGACTGCCTTTCGCCGAACGCACTACTCATTTTGTTTTCGTTCAGTGTTGTCGCTCTTTCTGTGTGGTGGCTAAACTTTGTACTCAAGTCCATTTCAAACACCCACAATCAGGCTATAACTTGTAGAACCGCGCTAAAAATTTACTTCATTCAAAGCCTTATGACAATTGTGATAAGGAGACGTAACACCTAATCTGATGATAACCAACTAAGGCAAACTTGAAAGACTGCCCATTCAGTAGAATGTCAAGTTTGTGACATGCGGAGAAGTTCGTAGGAACTTCTTTGAAGGGGTGTTCCATGATAAGAACGGAGGTCGAAGAGGGGAGACTTACCTAGTGAAGAGACAGGCGGTCATCCTAAGGCCGATGTCAGACTTTGCGAATCGCGCGATTCGCAAAGTCTGACATCGGCCTAAGGGTGGAGACCGACACGCAATTTGCATCGAAGGATATGCCCTCGTCGATCTATGTAGCTTGGCCTTCCCGCGGTCCAGTTGGCCCGGTACGTCCATATCTCGTGTCTTCTTGTATCTGAGTCTCTAGCCCTTCAGCAGAGACAGCGTTTGTGTTGAAGAGGGCAGCACCGATGAGAATCGCATCAACGAAAGTCAATGGGCTCCATTTCTCGGGTTCTAGGCCGTTTTTCTCGGTTTCTTCTTTCGTGTGCACTGACCATCTCTCACTTCATTTCCAATGGGCTGCCTTTCTATCGTAAAGTCCGCCTTTAAGCACAAAGGCCAAACATCAGAGAGAAGTCTCTGTCTCTTGGAAGGGTATTTTCCTTGATCATTCCACCTGAGGCGACCTTTCACACTAGGCTGCTACTTTTGGCGTAGCAGCCCGCAATATGATGACGGCAATAAGCGCGTGCGTATCACAGTGGCGCGCATTATCTTGCACACAGCGCGCAAGTATGGTGCAATTTCTCCAGCAAATCGACGGGTTCGTAATCCCCACGCCGCCCTTCATACGGATCGCGACTTGTCTGAATTGACACTTACGCTGCACATCACGCGTAATCAGGGAGTAAATACTGGGGTCTGCATCGATCCAGCGTCAGAAACCTTCGATTTTAGCTGGGGTCTGTAGACGGAATTTCGATTAGAGGTAGGCCCACTAGAATCAATGTTCGAGATAGAGAGCATGAGCAATGGTGCCGGAAATGACGAAGCAACCCCGAGAAACCGGCCCAGAAACCGAGACATTGAACCGTTCCTTGCTCGTTGATTCCTCATTGTGCGACATCAAGGGGTGGTCGTGCGTAGCGTTTCTCTCCTGCGGTCATGTTCAAAATTGAGACCCCGTTCATTCGTTCGGAGCAAGATTAAGACTAAGCCTAGACCCAATTATAGACTTAGGCATAAGCCAATGTGTAAGCATAAGTCCTAACTTAAGTTTGAACCCAAACTTAACCTTAAGCTCCAGTACACGCAATGTGTTACTGACCACAGGAGGAGACACGCACACGTTCGCGGTGCTACCCTATCCAACGTTACGGCGCCGCCTCTTTGCCAAAAGCTCTGGAAACATACGGAGAGGGTTTGGATCAGTCGGGGGGCGTGCCGTGTCGATAGCGCCACGCAGACGGCCATGCTAGGGCGCCAAGGCATATCCCTCGCTGAATTGCTTGTCAGTTGGCATCTTAGGGGTCCGCCCGCAACTCATTGTGTAGGGCAAATCGCATTCAAATACCATTACGATTCTGAAAAGATGTGCGTGTCTGGCATCGAGAAAGGGACTGAGAGAACTGAACGAACGTAGGAATACAACATTCATTCGCGGTATTGATTGATTGAAGCTATGACGTATGAATTTTTCGAAACGTGACAATTTCCTTGATGCAGGGAGTTTTTTTTTGTTATGAGATTATTGCCCTTTAACAGTTTCCAGGAACTTCTTCTTCATCGACATAAAAATACATCCAGAAGCTTTGAAGGTCATCTTTCTCACGCTATTTCTTCCTGATTTCATACTCGCAACTATAACCAAACGACAAGCAGGCCACCTCCATGAAAGTCTTGCGCCCAATGACCTTGACGGGATAAGTTTTGTTGAGAGTACGGCCCTTCAGCTGATATTTCACTTTCGAATTGGGCAGCAGTCCTCTATTTAGGAGAACGAGAAGAGCATCGAGTGCAGACCACACATCACAAGTGACGACGGCCACTTTTTTCCGTTTGACTTTCTTCTTGGACCGTCGTCACTTGTGGTGTGTGGTCTGCACTCGACGCTCTTCTGTTTTCCGAAATAGAGGATATCTAGAAAGTGGGTCTGCTTACCACTGCAACCTTGTAATGCCATACATTTTGATGTGTACGTACAACAGATTACATTTCCATCATGGAGCCTAGGAGGGTTTAGGGCTAGGAACATCACTTATTGAGGAACACTTATCGTACTATTCGGGTGTGATTGTGGTGCCCTACAAGTGGTGCTAAAGGGTTTCGCCAGTACCCATATGTTTTTTGGTTCGCATATTGTTGCTCTAGGCCACTTTATGCATAGTTACCGTGAATATCGGTTTTCCTAAGGGGTAGGAGTACGCTTCTCCTCCATTCTTCGATCAAAGGCTCCTTTACGCCTAAAACTAGTTCTGATAGACTCCATATTCGGTCTTCTTGGAACCTGGGCATGTTGGAAATATTTTGGATATAAACTTTCTGTTCTTCTGCCATGCAGGTTGTTGTTTATTCGGTCGACGTTTCGAACAACTCGTCGTCTTCAGGACCTCAGCAGTTCCACCAGCGCCACGAATCCACTCAATTCCTTGAACAGCCGCGGAGAAATGAGACCTTTCTCTGGAAAGTGGAAAAGGTCTCATTTCTCCGCAGCTGTTCAAGGAAAGTGAGTGGACTGGTGGCGCTGGTGGAACTGCTGAGGTCCTGAAGACGACGAGTTGTTCGAAACGTCGACCGAATAAACAACAACCTGCACGACAGAAGAACAACAAGCACTAGTTCTGGTCTCTCAGTTGGTATATGAAAGCCTCCGAGCAGGACCTCCTTTTTCCAACGATGGACCAGTAGCTTTCCATGAGGCAATTTCGATCAGTCAGCCCTTGAGATCGTTCCATCATCCTTTGATATAACTAGATGCCATCCATCGACAGGAGTGGTAGCAAATTATCTCATCCCCAAAAAACTTTCAATTGGATGAATAATTGCTGGGTTTGAAGTTGTCAACAACAACCCATTGATCACTAGGAACAATGTTCAACATTTACACACGAATCTACCTCGTTCGGGTTCGATGGTGACCACGAATCACTACTTAGAGATCGCCATCATCTGACTCGCGTGCAGGTGCCTCCCACGTTCGTCTCGAACCATTCCAGGAGCAGCTTGTAGAGATTTCGGACCTGGGATCAGCTTCCAGTATTCGGATTTCAGCATTACAAATACACGTCAGACGAACGGATTTGAACCGTTGAAGCTAAATCGTCT
>MU869014.1:35749-49811 GCA_036418205.1 Ostertagia ostertagi | reverse complement strand
TTAACCCTTTCCGGACCGCGCCTTTTTATGCTCATCGCCGCGTGCTGCGCAGCGCGCATAAATATCATATATTTGATCTGTATTTCCATTAAAATCATTACTTTGTCCCGTTTTTGTATTTGTCATGTCTAAGAGTATATATGTAGTGAATATGACAGAAAACCGTCGTGTAATAAAAGTGATAGGGCCATAAAAAGGGAGGCAGGAATGAAAATTGTTCAAAATAAGTTGTAATGGGGAAAAAGGGACCAGAAAGTGTCCGAAACGTTTGGATTTAATAGCATCAGATACGACATGCACGTGGTGTCATAATTCTGTTGTATGAAGTGTTTTCAAATGATTTATAACTGTTTTCTCTGAGCTCAAAGTGGACATCCATTTAGTATTTAGTTATTTTAGGAACTAGTTTGAGGTTGAAGTCTAGGTTTTTTCATACGTACGACATGAGTATCTTACATAGATATGTAACAACATAAAAGATTTTGTCGAAAAACCGTATCCTCGGAAAAATAGTCCCTGACACCCATGGGTGTCAGGCGGTCCGGAAAGGGTTAAAACGAATTCCGGATTGAATGCACAGTTTAGTAAGAATATAGAGATACTTACCCAAGTACCAAAGACGACCGTATCTGTGGTTTCGTCGTCATTCGTTCTTCGAACGGCATCTATCCAGTGTGCCATCATACCGTCATCACTGTCGTTCCTAAGATCAAGTGCGACTCTCCAAAAGACGCTGCCGTTGTTTTCAGCGCTATCAGCGCATAGTAGCGTCACACTCTGAACCGGTGAGGACGTAGATGCCATCGTAGGAGAGGCTGGAATTTCGTCCCATCACACATCACTTAAATCTCCTTCCTCCAATCCTCGTAATTGCATAACGTCCGCGCTAAATTGCAGAGTTCAAAGCCGACTGACCGCTCGATTCGCGCTGATTGATGATCGTACCATACACCGTTTGGCCTCGTTTGAACGGCTCCAATTTCAACTCGGTGAATCCTGGTGATCCACATCCGAGTTTACACTGAAACACGATTTGTTGTGACCAACAAGTTTTGGAATAAAAATCGATCACTGCCTCCTCACCAATGCGAAATCGCTGTTATTCACCGCGTCTGCTTCGCGATATCCACTTCCGTCCAGTGCGAAGAATTCTTTCAAGAGAAGCGTACTGAAAGCAGAAGCCTAATGGTATTACTACTATTAACACTACCGCCATCGCCGCCACAGCCATCACCACCACATTTTCGCCCCCTTAGTTTTTGCCAGCATACTTAATCTCTTTCAGTCGGACTTGCGGCGAGCTCACTCCGGCCGTTTGGCTAACATCTGGTGCACGTAATGTGATGGTGAAGAAATTATCAGACAATGTGCTTAGTGGGTGGATAAGGTTGTGGCCAGAAGGCTAGAAAGCCGCCATCAGCTAGTCACTCATCACCACATACCTCATTCAGACAGACCGCCTGGCATTGCCCTTGCATTGGCGTTGTCACTTGTGATAAAGACGTTGATATAGGGACTACTAGTAACAATATTAGTAAGAGTTCTCGCATGTGTTGTGCAGTGTTCGTGTGATGATCCTGAAACGAAATTTGACGACTAGTTACGGCAACGGCAGCATGTGCAGTTAACGGACGGCAGCAGCGATTTTCCCGTTGATTCTTCTCTCTCCACGAGTATTAGTATGGAGAAAGAAGTGCATTCATTACAAGTGGTGCAAATTGAATCTCGTCCGGAAATCTTCTCAGCACTGCTGTGTTAAAAAAGATTCCATAAGGCGCTAGCTGCATATGGATGTGCAGAAAACACCACGGCTTCGTTGTAAGCGATAAGAAGAACGAGCGATGGGCACGAACTGGCTGGCAAGACACTGGACGATGAGGGGGCATTTCGAGGTTATCAACGTGCCTCGTCGACATGACTTTTTGCCCAAATCGAATCAGAATGTGCGCAACGCTGGCCGCAAACTGAATAAACTCATTAAGTCGGCTTGTTTTTGGGCATTGACCGCAGCAAGCACAAGCGATTTTCTTCCAAGTGTACCCCCTGCCCTGCCCGAACAACCTCGAACCCCAACACTAGTTAGCCGCTCATTCGTGCACTTGGATTTGAGGTCGAACAAGAACCAGTGAGAGGAGGAGAAGGAGAGAGCGAACTGGTAGAGGTCAGAGTGCAGCAATCAAAGGATTATTCGCACATCACTCTCAACAAACAACACGAGCTCACCGGCAACGCCAAAGCGAAGAAAACGAACAGTGAAAAGGAAAATCCGATGATGAAAATATGCGTCAGTTCTGATCACACTGATAGCCACTGACGAGTTCAATGACACACGTCGATGACGACCACCAACAGTAACGAGAGAAATGGAAGAGCTGCAGTGAAATGTAACGATCAATTCAGGAGATTTTAGCAGGTGGTTGAGAAAATAGGCGCCAATAGAGCATTTACGTAATCACCCCTGGTCACTTATCGATCGGAAGATCACAATGTTTCTAGTGATCGCGGTTGAGCCCTAAAGGTTGCGTAGAGAACCAGTATGCCATCAGCTGGAACAATCACCATCGGCATGTATAATGTATCACAGAGAGGACCGTCAACGTGAGAAGTGGAACTGGTTTGAACTCACAAAACTCGCGAATGACGAGATGAATTACCAGGGTGTTGCCCGTACGGGCCACCGGACCACGACGACAAATGTGCGGGCCTTGACAACGAACGAAATAAACGGTCAGTACGATTAATTGAAATCGGACAAAGCAACGAATCACACGCGAAAACAACTGTCACACGAATAGCTGGTCCGTTCGTACGGAAAAGAAAGAAAGGGCTTAGCGCGAATCACACCGAGTCGTGCCCTCCGTGGTTACCTAACCACAGCGATTACCGTTCATCGTACAATCGGTGCTAGAATTACGATCGAGAAAAAAAATCAGGGAAATGTAATGTGTAGCCAAGGAATTATCGCTGCGCTGGTGGCTGGTTTCCCTACAGACCTTCCCAAGAGCCTGTAGGTCGATCAGTAGTGTAACAGGCTCTCTAACCACAGTATAGGTTTCATCTATGACAAGTTGTGCTTGAGGCAAAAGCGCAATCATCGCTAGTGAGTGACTCTGGCTGACTGCCCGAGCTCCTCTCACCCTCAACCGGAACATATGTTCGTTGCATAATAAAGCAGTGCGTGAATCACTAATAAACACATTTTACAACGGACCATTACATACATCGCAGGCTGGCGATTTCGTTCAACGACTAAATGACGACAACGACTACGGCACGATCGTTATGAAATACGAGAATGGATTTTTTGGTATTCGCAGTCATTCATACTTAAGAAATGGGCAAGGTTGTGGGGATGAAATTTCGGACGGCTGCTGTGTTCATCGTGAAAATGCCCTCGTTGCAAAACAAGCCCGAAGGCGGTGGCTAATAAGCCCTCGACGACAATACAATCGCTTCATTTCCTCATTAAACAGAAATGACTTCCTGAGAAGCGGCTAGCGACCGGTGCTGACCGGCGGGTAGAGTGGGGATGCGGCCAGTGTCTAGACTGGTTGAACAGTGTCAATGAGCGCATATGAGCCATAAAGGCGGATGAGAGGGGCATCAAGACCGCGCACATGAGGCAGCTGGTTGTTGTAAGATGCACCCGTGTAATTAGTGTCGCAAAATCGCATGTGGAAAGTGCTCTCGAAACGCGCGTCATCTCGTTCCTCCTCCTGTCGAAAATTACCTCAACACAATCATGGGCAGTCGGCTAAAAAAATGATTGCTAGCGAATTTAGCCTGATGGTCAAACACTGACTGCTAATGGCTAGAGCGAATTTTTACTACTTTGGCGAGGAAAAAGTCCCATTTGAGGATGCAATGTCGACGTTCTTCAAAAAGTACTCAAAAAAACTGAATGTTATAATCTTTGGAATCGTGGACAGCAAATCTCGTTGTGGAACTGAAAGTTCTCACAAGGCTATTCCGAAGTCATTTGAAACAAAATGAGGGGATGGAGAACCGATTCGGACGTAGCTGGTAGTGTAGTGGGTCCCACATTATCTGCTGTACCCGAGATAAATTTTAGAACTCAAAGAGCTTATGAATAACGAAGTCGGTCTCGATAGATGTTGGAGAGCCGTGATTAATGAGGTTGCCTTCCATACATGTAAATGCGAACCCTCTGGGCCAGCTGCATGTCACACAGCTCTTTAGCGCAATGGTCTATCCCACCCAAAGCACTCACTCAACTTTGCATCGACAAGTAATTGGTATTTCAAATGATTACTGCCAACATAAGAGGGCAGTCTCGTCCACTCTCGGACTTATCTCGGAAATCCTCACAAGGCTATTTTTCCAGATGAAGCCAGAGGGTTCATGTTCTTTACTTATTTTGCAGTCAAAGTGCTTTGAACAGATCAACAAGAAAGTTCAGGTGAACGGAAATTCAGTAATAAAAATACGAGGGCAAATATGCCATGACAGGTGTACATGTGGATACAAACTGTGCTCGAAAATTCGCCCACCTAGCTTGGAGGTAATAAGGAAAGTGATAACAAATTGCTGAACTCAAAAAAGAGAATACAAATGAAATATAGAAATATATGTAGAAATCGAACGAGAAATGAATGGTCAGATGATTCGCTACGAAGGCCAAAAAGTTAGAATGTGGACGACTCAACAATTCGAGCCAACTCGTTTCATAAGTAGATTAAAGCAGAGGTCTTTTGTTGGTGCTGGCAAACGGGATTCAATTCCAAGACTAGGCGCGAAGTGTTGAGGTACGATGGACGTGAGCAGAGCTGTGAGTTGAGGTTGGAATCGAAACCCACTGGACGAAGGAAAATACTTCAAAACAAGCTGTTACCCTGGCCGAATACGTACGAAACGAACTACGTCAAAACGAACATTATACGGAGGAGGTAAAATAAAAAAAACATTCAAATAGTTAAACTCAGTGGAGTTAAGTCTCCCAGCCCTACAGACATTCAAACAAATAAGGGGGTTTTTTAATGGTAAAGTTGTCCTTGGGCCGTGGCTAGGAAATGCTCTTAACAATTAACACTGCATCGCGCTCAATACTTATGCTTTTAATGGAGCTTTAGCATGGCGGAGTAATAAGCATTTTGCCCCATTCCATATGTCCCGCATACTAAACCTAATACGGTATTTGCATAAGACCTGCATCGAGGCGTACAAATCCGATGAGAAGCTGCGAACAAGCGGAAACGAGGATCTGTGAATAGAAGCAAGTAGCTCTCCCTTTTGCAGTACGTGTATGATGAAAAGGGACTAGGTAATAGGTGAGATCATCAACTAGAGGAGGTTCAGATGAGCATGAAGTCGAAAAGCGAGTTTAGGATAACACAAAGGCAAGGAGGAGTTTCACCTCAGTGACTGCAAATGACCTCAAACATGTGCAAAGTTCCGGAAAGTACATCTGCAGCTAAGAATCAGCACTGGTCATACAATGGCTCATATGTCAGCCAGTGTCTTTTAAGTTAGCCGTGTGGACGGCCAGTGGAGGCGAAGGGGAGGAGGAGCAGCAGGGAGGCGCAGGAGGAGGGCGGAGAGACGGTGGCACTGATGTTCTGATGTTTTAGCAGATCCTTCCCGAGGTTCTACTACTGAAAGCTCAAGCAACACGCCTACTATCATTGTTGTGTTGGAATGGCAATGAGATACTTTATAGTAACAGCCAAAAATGTTCTAAAGGATCAGGAATGGAACGCTAAAAATGGAGGGGGTCTCCAAAATGACATAATCGCAGAAATCATAGGGAACTAGCGAATCACAATTTCGAAAGACGCAAAGACATTCAGGAAGTGCCAGGTTGACCGCAAAGGGGTCTTTTTTCTATTTTCCTAAATTTGAATAATTTTTCAAAAGCCGGGCAAGAATTTGGAATCACTAAGACTAGGAGGCTGAAAAAGCATTGTTGAACCATTCAAAGGAAGGGGAAATGACGACTGAAAACTAAGAAAGGCCTATATGGGTACTGTCATCGCAACCCTGTTGGCTAGTTTAACCCTCTCATGTTCCTTCTGGGCATGCAGGAAATTGGCTGTAGAACTCTGTATGGATAAGGGATCCACAGGTAGAAAACGAGTTTCATCCCACTTGATGAGTAGTGGACGGAACATGAAAAGCGGAGGAGAGGTTATCGAAAAACGCGAATCGGAATGCAGCGTGGTGCCCATCGTTTCAGCTAGTCCGAGGTATAACTAATGCCCATTCAGTTAGGCAACATGGTTTACATCACGCAGAATATACACAATGGGACGCGAGGGCCGTTGATAATAAATCACACGAACCACAAATTGCTACATGCTGGTCGCTTCTGTCCCACACGCATCTCTCTCCCGTACTGTTATGAATGGAGGTATGCCAGGCAGCCAGTCACCCATTTAGCCTCGTGTGTTCAGTTTCACAGACGAGACGGTGATTTTCGCACGACCGCGATGTGACCGTAGTTGTGGCTCTTGAAATCGATAGCCTTGGTCGATAACGAGCATGAGTTAAGCGAATGAAATCATAGCCCTCTTGTATTGCGCAATCGACATAATGGCTTCTGTGCTCGGTCAGATGAGGTAGCAGAAGAGGTCTGATGAGATGAGATTGCTGGTGGTTGAGGCATGATGATAGGCGTCGACGAGGACTCTTGGAGAAAAAGCCTGCGGTCGAGTTCGTTCTCAGACGATCCGTAAGGAGAACCAAAAAAAACAATGGTAGGCGGAAATTTGAAACGTATTCGCGAACAATGCTTGTTGAATGAGTGAGGGCATCATTTCCGCAGCCGCCATAGCCGCCGTTGTCCTCTCATGGTCGCTAATCAGTTAAGTACAACTCGCAACTCATCGTTGGCTCCGGTTTCCTGACACCTGTGCACAAAGATGGTGTCAAATCACAGCTGAGTACCGCCTAGTGTGAGAATGTAGTCCGATTAGTCGGAGGGAAGAGGTGATTAGACAGAGGGTGACGCTAGTCCCTATGATTGACCTTTGGTGACATGGCAACACAAACCTTTGATGCAACTGGTATTCTAACGCACACAACGAGATGTTACGGCCCTCTGGAGTCATTGTGACCTGGTTTTTCATCTTATTCCGGATCATATTCATGCAAAACGATGCAATCATGTTCATGTCCTGCTCTTGGATGGTCTGGCAAAGGGTTTGTTCTAGATCATTTCATGCATTCATGATTTCACGCCTATTGTTCTTCAGCCTTCGCCTCCTCACTCGACTTTGTAATGAGGTGAATCGCGCACTACCGCAAAACTGCTTCAACCCTCTTCTTCATTTCCTGTGTTGATGGAAGTCATCGGGCTAAGCAACTATGAAAAGAAATGAACAAAAAAGTAGCGAAATATGGATAGGGACCCCACTAACGTAAGAGTCGTGAGAATAATGCTCTGACTTGGGCAGCGAAGCAGAAACGGTTATGCTACAAATTTCCTCACCTTTCGTACGAAATAATCTCCTGCTAATATGGAGCAAAGGCAAAGATCAATTCATAATTGATGCAGGTAGTTGTGGCGGTTTTACTCCACCTTTCATTAAATGCAATCAGAATGGGTCATTCCACTCCAAGTTTTGTCAGAAGAGGATTGTGGCTCCCAGCTGTTGACCACGATGTGCTTATAGTGAGGTATCCTCATGAATGAGAAGATGGATATTAGCCGGTTCAATGAAGCCACCAAGCAAATCAACGTACTGCAGTAAACTTAGCGAAGTAAGGAGGCGATTACGTGTTTGTTGAGGAGATTGGTGATATGGAACCAGAGAACAGCGCATAACATCATACACATGAGTGCTGATAAATTACAGTAGATATATCAGCAGTGCTCCTGAGGTGACATCGGTAACACAAACCCCAAAAGCAGGTGGTTTTGTCCCTAACGTAGAGATGTGGGTTCGATTCCTGTCCGAGGAAGAGTGTTCTGCACGATACCTTTCGTGTTACGAATGGCGACCAGAAGTAGCAGTTCAATATCAAAAACAATGAAAAAATGAGCGGAGTTCTCACCAAGTCTCACTATGATATTTTTTTCGAAGTTCAAAAATGAGAAAATATTCTTTGAATGTTTCCAAAATGAAAACAGTATTTTTAAAACGACTTGTTCATTTATGCAGCTGTAGTGCTTTTACGCAAAGATAACTCAAGTGCATACAAAGGGTATGCTCTTAACAGCTTCTTTGAGTGCGTTAGTTCGCTTGAGCAGCTTACTATTCGATGCTTGCTGATGCTTTCATGTAAAGCTTGTTCGAGTAATTATGAAGAACTCGACAACTTTACGATTCCCTGCTTGTTCGCTCAGAAAACATCGCATGGCTCTAAACAAGTTGTAGGCAGGCATGTGGTCTCGCTTTCAGAGACAGCAGTTGGAGAAATTTGAGGAAACGCTCCATTTTCTACTTCCATTTCTCGAAACCCGCTTTCAATGTAATGGAATCTGTCGTTTTCTCAAGTACATTACAACGACAATGGTTTTGAGAGAGCAGAACTGATAAGTTTACCAGCTCCAAGTTCCAAATTCATTAGCGCCGTTTAAGGATCGTTACCGAAATCTGAAGCATGAATGAAACGCAAAAACCTAGAGCGACATTCTTACTGTGGCATCATAGGACTATAGCAAGGCATGTCACAAGTCAGTTATTGGTAAACACTTCTTGCTAACTACTTAATTAAAGATGATCCAAATGCGCGAAGCCATATGCCGCGTGGCCATTTATGGCTGTATATAGCGAGGTCATAAGCTCATGACTGCGCAACAACCCTGGACATCACTTAATTGGCGAGACAATTAGAAGAAATGCGAGGGAAATTTTGATGAGCATCGGCTACGAATCCGGTTTTGAAGAGAGCGAACATTTGGACGACCTTCGACGACCAAGTGCTCTGACCGCGGGACCAATTACACCACTTTTACTTGTTCTAAGCAGGTTGATCCTCTCAATGTATGACACACGAGAATGGAATCGCCGTAGAGTTGGAAGAGAAAAGAATAACCAAAATTATTGCGCGTGAACATCTACGGATACGGTATAGCATCCCTCGGTGGACTGATATAGGTGGTACTCGGCAAATGGCCTTCTTTTATCTTGGTATGATGAATGACTCTTGCAAATGTCTCGAGAGTCCAAGATAGAGTAGCATAATTGGCTAACTTCATAAGCGCCTCACAAAGAAACACCGATGACGACAGCTATCCTTTTGGAGCCCGCTGCAGCGCTAACCCTGGTTCCTCCTCTCTCTCGAAGTGGCTGCTGTTGCTTGTAAACTATGTGAAAAGCTTAGTTGTATGTAGTGTGCCTTGAAAAAGCTGCTCCATTCTTTCTTGATGGGATTAAGCAAAACCTCCAGGAGTTCGGATTTTTATACTTGCTAACGTAGTATATACTGTAGAGCTCTGCTGTTAGCTTTCTGTAGGAAAGACGTGTTCAATTGTGGGAATCGGGATTAGGCTTGATTCTTTATCTAAATTTAAAACAAACTAGACATTGCCACTAAAGTGCTGATCTTAGGTGGCGGTACACTGAAGTGACTTTTTTCTTTTCATAATTTTATTTATTTAGCAATTCAATAATTTTTATTATCCCGCCATCTTACTTTTCCACAGTGAAACTTTTTATCATTCGAACTTTTGAATTCCACTTTCAAATTACGAAGTAAAATTTGAAGGAGAGGTAATTCGCAAACTTGTTGCACAACTATTAGGCACCGGATAACTTAGTGTCGCTTTTCTGAGTTCAGGAAGTTTTGGGGCCGATTACTATGGAAAATCAATATCTCAGAAAGTCCTTTTTGCTCATTAATACTGCGAAATATGTTGCTTATTGTTTTCTATTGTTGGTTCACAATTTAACTTTCCCCCAATTTTTATACTTTTTCTGAAAATTCCTGGGTCCAGTGTGCAAATTCGCATGTGTGTACCAAATGCCATCAAAGTTTGCTGAGAGCTACAATTTCCGCCAACCAAACCAACATTGCATTTTTGGGGGACTACGCTCATCGGATTTTCACAGTCTTCGCAGAAGTTTGTTGCCTAATATTTAGTAGGAGGCCACTCGTTGCGCTCATGGCTTTAAGGTCTATCTTGACCGTACCTTTGCATTGAGCCGATAACATCCTACCCACGTCACGCCAAGTCTCAGGACCCCGAAAACATCACGAATTCACTGTAGCATGTACTGAACTTTCAGCACATCACTAATTCGATTCGATCTTCGCGCACAATTGTTTTTTTTATTTGAAGGTGCAGGATAACAGGATACTATATTCAATAACTTTACAATATCTGATAGCCATAGCTGTTTCGGTTTCGAAATTCTTCGTCCACATGCTGTTGAACATTTAGGCTTGAGTTCTTGAAAAATCTGCAAATTTAAGCTTTCTGCACTTGCCAGCCGTAATTCCCTCCTTTAATTCGGCAAGCCATAAACAATGCAATTGGAGTTGAAAGATCCGATGCCAACTGAGAGTTCCGAGATTTTCAAACGACAGTTTCTTTTCGGCGAAAGTGGCATTGAACCACGTTTGATTCGCATGAGCAAACAAAACCATTGACATTTGGTTTACATGACAATTACCGTACGATAATAATCGCCAGAGCCTTCTGTGATTGATATCGATGAACACTCATCGTGTTCACTGACGCGAATATTCGAAGTAATGCAATTTACCTAAGATATTCGAATAGTCTTATTGAGCCAATAACATCCTACCCATGGTTCGGAGATCACGCAAGGTCTCAGCGGACCCCGAAAAAATTACAAATTCACTATAGCGAGTCTAGGGCACCCGCCAAGAGGCGTCTCGCCACGATGAGTAACTCAATTATGGGAAACACAACTCATGCTGTTCCAGAATGCATTGCAACGAATCATCGAAGGGAAGAGATGATGAAATGCGACGATCATATTGAAGCGAGCGGTCGCAGATGCAGAATAGCACGCGAGACGGCTATTCGAGCGGCGACGAGACGAGCGCGACCGTTGCTTTGTGAAGGTGGCGATGAGTGAATTAGGCACCGGAAGAACAACAACCGCATACCTACATGCTGTAAAGAGAGCTATGTGCGGGTGGTTGGAATTTGGGGGGCAGACAGGAAAGAATACTGAATTTTTTTACCGGGCTTTAGCGAATGCCGCTTACTTGGCTAAACATTACCACAATTACTGGAATTGCATAGCATGTAAAACAGGTCGGGCTCTCTAAATTTGAAACGAGTCACGCGTTCAGCTTCTTTTTGGGATCGCGACTGGTTCCGGGTGTGTATTTGGTCCCTACAATAAGGTGAAGGTGCCATTCTTTCTATCAATGCTTTCTCTCTAACAAAAAGCTGCTTTCCGCCGAAGGTGTGGAAAGCTTCCTGTTCTGACTGAAAATCGACCGAGGTCTGATTGATGTGGTATACGGTAGCAGCGCTACTTATCACAGGACCGCATTTGCACAATTCTATGCAATTTTTTATTTTACATTAGATCAACTGTGCCCACAGTGATCTTTGATATAGAGCTGTAAGTAGCTCATACGAGTAATGTCCATCCACTTCTACCAATTATTGCTTGAAACAAAAAATTCCTTTCAAGGATTAAAATCTACATTTAGCAGACTACGCCAGAATATTGGCTGGAAGCAGAATCAAGCGTCCGTTGTTCAAAGTTCACCGATGGGAATCGTAATCGAGATTTTCGGGGGGGGGGGGGGGTCGTGTTGGTGGATCGAAGGATCATAATGCACTGGAGGAGGAGAGGATTTTTTTTCGACAATTCTGGTGGTAACATCAGGTAGGTAAGGTGAAAGCGGGATTTAGAGCGTTTCTTTAGATATATCCGCCCCCGCTCGACGGCCTTTCTACACGAAAACTGGGGACGGAGATAGACTGTGTCGACTTGCCTTAGAATCAAATACTGCAGCCACAACCGTGATGGTGAAGGTGGTGTGGTGGTGAGCCCTGAGGGGAACCCTTCCTGTCTCCCAATGCTGATAGTGGTAATGGAGGAAGGGGAAGTGTCGAGGACTGCTAGGGTGATGGGAGTAGTAAAAGATTTTGAAAGCGACACAGCGAAGTTGACTCAGACTGGCCCAATGATTCGAAGCCCTTGATTCGAAGCCCTGAATAAAGGAGACACTTATTTCATAAGAGACCGTAAAATGGAGCATTATCTGTTTCTCAGTGACATGGCTCCATTTTACTGATTTTATTGGATAATCAACACCTGTACAGTGCCATCATTCAAACCAGCTGACCTCGGGACGGTATGTGCAATATGCACAGGCCATACATAGTTGGAGTGATGGTATATAATGGGTAGCGGTCCAATATGATTATAGCTATTTTTAGCCTACATAAGATACGGTAATCGTCAGAAAACAAAACAAAAAGCTTCAAAAGTGGTTTGTTTTCAACTTTGGGTTTTCTTAATTTCTGGTTGCTGTTCTGCGCAATAGTTGGCAATGTGGAACTTACAAAACGGATGCAAGTTATGGTCGAGCTACTTCGCTCAGCCAGGAATCAAACTCGCCCCTCTGGCCTTTCGGGGGTTGTCTTTGCATTGCGAAGGACGACTTTATTTAGAAAGTAAGCGAATAGGATATCGTTCTGAACGTCAGAATAGATGTAAGGTAACTGCTTGTGCTTGTGAGGAACTTTCTAGAAATGTAGCTATTTGGATAAAATGTTAACAGATATGCGTTCTTGTTTCTGCGAGGGTTTTCTTCCCGCAACAAAGAGAAAGGGATGTACGTTAGCATTTCCAGCAACAGTACTCTGCGGCGATGTGGGAAAGAAGTTGCCTGTGTGAGGTGTTGTGCTTCCTTCGCGAAACATATACCCTATTATTCCCGGCCCTGATCGGGCAGCACAGTCGTTTACAGCGGGAGCAGCAATGGAAGTGTGGATGTGTGTGAAGGGAGGGACAGGGGGAGGGGGTGAGAGAGAGTGATGAAGTCTTTTTGATGAGGCCAGTACAAACAGTAATATAATAACATATGAAAATTGACCACAAAAATGATCCAGTGATGAGAGTCGAGCATGCACCTCAAACCCCAATCAGGATGTCCAGCAACACCTAAAAATGGAAGGGAATAACAAGATTATCTCAATAGTTAGAGCTCCACATGGCACACATATTTTCCATTGGTTCGAAGCTATCCTGGGTATGCAAGCCTTTCAGCTTTTCCATTTCAATATTGTCACAATGGCAAAACATGAGCTCAGATTGACTTTAATCGATTTTGATTTTGACCTTGATTTTTGATGGTAAACATTACTCGAAGACTTGCGGCGAATGCATAGATCAGTTGGCTATTTTTCTGAGATAAATCGAGACGTACAGGGTGCGCCAAAACTACTTGCCGAAATTTTTGCCCTTGTAATAACTGTAAACCAACAAATTGAGGGCTCTTTTTCTAACAGAAGCTTACGAATGAAATGTCATTACCAAACCCGGCTTCACATCTCAAAGTGTCTCTTTTGGACCGAGCTTTAGCCTTTAGTTGTGAGGAGAGGTCGTCCACTGTGGCGCGTAGGTGCTCCAAACAAATTTCTTCCTAAACGTAGAGCAGGTTCGTTATCTGGGCTGCGGCTGGGTGGTGTTGTTACGAGCAGGCCTTGCTCTCTAGAAAGCTCAACACGAAATATTCCACTCTGTTGAAGTAAGTACTTTTGATTGACGTAATTGAGCGCTGGTGAGACCTGGCTGGTGTTCTCGCGTGCTGCGATGTCACCTTCGATCTACCAACTAGTGCTGCACCCTGCAGAAACACGAGCGGTCCGGATCCATTGTGGGATTCTGTCCAGGAAAGGGAGATGTTAGTCAGCACACCTTCCAGATTAACCTTTGATTTAGGTGGAGTACCCTCTTTGATAAAAACAAATTGGGGACACGACTTCATGGCTAATCGCAAACCAAACCATGATTTTGTTGCCTTTCCGTAACGGATCCATTGTGGGTCATTGCTCGCTTATCGTTTACAAGTATCAACGGAACAACCGCTGTCTTGGAGCAAGAAATTTTGGCACAAACTGTATAGTTGCCACAAGGATCCAGCTGCTGCTGCTGAATGCTCC
>MU869014.1:11191-30891 GCA_036418205.1 Ostertagia ostertagi | reverse complement strand
TTTCCCAAGCCAGCCTCCTTCACTGCTAGTGGGAAAGAGGGTTTTGTTAACGGCCTTGTCGACGGTTTTTCTCAGTTTTTTCTCCACTGTCGTTCCACTTCGCATCTCTATACTCAGTTTCAATCGCCATAATACCCCCTTATTGAGCCCGACTTTTGCCTTTAAATTGGTAAGCTCAGTTATAGGGCTTAGCGCTTATAAACGAAAGTAGATTTCGTATCGATGGAACTCAACTGAAACTAGCGAAGTAACAAGTCCGTTTCAAAGTGTCCCTCCGATCGATGTGGTTTTCAAAAGACTACAGGCCATGAAACGAGGAAGACGTTTTCTGTTACAACATACGCTGTTGAACTGTCATCTCAAATATGCCGATACCAGGTGATGGGATTGTAGCAGCTGATGATACAGCGCGACAATTTTATGAAATTTCTCTCCTTTTGTTCAATCGCACCTAAGGTGTCTGCTGAGTGGCGTATCTATACGAGTAATGGTGAGCTGACGACAGATTGAATGTTGATATCGCAAAGGCAAAACCCTGGAGATAAAGTGTAGAGTGGAAGCTTATGGGTTATTTCTGCCAAATAATAGACTTTGCCTGTTGCCTGCACATGCTATATTCTAGCAATACCAGAGCCTTCTCGGGTGTGCAACGTGCAGAGGAATTTTACCAAAATATCCATTCTAGTACGTGGTCATGGGTCATGTAATAGCTGCACCAAAAGGCAAAAACTTCTTAGCATTTAAGAATATCCATGCACCATCCTAAATGAAATTCAGGTAGCGTTGAAATTTTGGATTCAGGTAGCGTTGAAATCCAAAATTTCAACGCTACCGAACTCGCGACTCTCAAGAGGATGGTATTAAGTTCCGGGCAATTGTATGAGCTGTATGCTGTTGCGTTCGCCTTGAGGACTGAACTAAGAACTGCCCAAATTTGCAAAGAAGTTGTTCGAACGAAATTGAGGATTTTTGTCTCTCGCTATTTTATATGTCATTTGCCGTAAGTGCCCTTGAATGGTTACAAGCTTTTAACGCCTGCTTGTGGGTTAGCGTTAAAAGAATGGTGATTCTAAGACTCTTTTTAGCTGTGTCACTAATATGAGCCAAAAGCAAGTCAAAAACTCGAAAATGCCTGTGAGTCTTGACTGTTCTCGGCGTTTTCTCCTTTATGATTCCCCTCAGAGGATCGATCAAGTTTCAGAATACAGCTCTAAGTTCCGGCGAATGCAACGGCATCCTCATAGTTTCAGCCAGATTTCTTGACCTTATAACTTTCCTTGTTGAGCATGAAGGAAACATGGACCAAAGAGCGAGCTAGAACAAATAGAAAATACCGCCTTTTCGTTGCAACTCTGACTAGGTAAAAGTAAAAAGCCTTTTAAAATTTAATTTTTTTTCTGTTACCATAAAGTATGCTGGTTTGGTTGCGCTAGAACTGTGCACAACTGTTATAATGAAATTTGGTGCTCTCTTCGGGCTTCTTCCCTACCCATTTAGTGTGGAAATCATCGTATCGAGTTGCGATAGTAGTGGTAGTGAACCATCTGTTATACAGATGCTAAAAGAAGTGACGCTCTGTTGTGGAAAACCAGAAGTGCATCGGGTCAGACCACACACTGCAAGTAACGGAGGCTTCGATCAAATACTTCTTACGAGGAAGGTCTTTCAGGTCGTGACGAGCTCCTTAAAAACGGTTTTTGGCATTATGATGAGGCACGTGCATGAAACATGAGAGTGTGTCCCTATTTTCCTAAGCGCACTTCTGACCGCCAAAAGACGTAAGATTGGTCCATGTCGCTTTCCCGTGGAGTCAAAGTTTTGCATTTTCGATTAGCCCTTACAGGATGTCACAAAATGGTACCGAGGCTTGTAATGAATGCCCTATAAGTATAAAGATCATCAGTGCCCATGTGAGTAGGTTTTTACCGCCTTTTTCTTTCAGCATTCAGGGCCTTACAGAAAAAGTGAACCATAATTCTGCGTTTCATGTATTTGCCTTGACGTCATACAAGAAACCGTACTTCAAAAGCAAAGCAAGCTCTCAAAGATCTTACTGGTTGTTTTAGGTTTGTAAAGACAAAAACGCCGCAGGCATTCCTAATCGCACTTAATAACCTAAACACGGATAAAAAAAGGACGAGTGGTCATCTTTGGACAGTAGTAGGGGGAGGAAGGACTCAAGGCTATTTTTGAAGGAAGTGGTACCTACACTGAACACTCGTAGCGAATTAGACGTTCCTAGAGAAAAAAGAATTTTTGAATTCTCCATATTAAATTTCATAACTGCACTGGACATTGAAATAAAATATAACCACCCTTGAAGTGAGAGGTTAAAGACAAGTCCCGGGATTAGCCGAACCTGTAGGAAAGACATTGCGAGGAAACTTGTAAAGTCCTTTCCTACAGAAAGCGTACCGGAACGTCAGCTACAAAATGCGCGATTAGGGCGCTAATCGTTGAAGGTGCTGCAACCATCGGCACTTCATTGCAATGCTTCTCCACCCACCGCCATTGATGTGGAGATCAGCGCGCTCTCTATTGGAAAGCTCTCTCGCGTGTTCACCTTCTCTGATCGTTTGTCCTCGTACTATATCCGATCTCACTGGAGGACAGGCCATAATTTTAGCGTTTCCGATGGCTTTTCTTGCTTTCTTTTTCCACTTTTAGTTTCACACGGCCCGACCTTCATCCATAACTATGTATGTGCGTCCTTATACACCAATTTTATTCCGGAGTTTGCTTTTAAGTTCAATTCTCAGTTTTTTTTTATTTTAGTTTATAGAAAAGGGAGTTTGAAAGTTCAAAAAAAACGGTGCTTCTCTGATAAAGTTACCTGAGGTTAGAACGTTCATGCAAAATGCTGGAGATTACTCCTCGATGAGTTAAACTTCATTCCCCTCTATTGCATCCTCTGAGCGAGACAAAAGGATAGCACTGCATGCCAAAGCGCGTGATTTAATTTCCCACTGGTCATCACCTCTTTCCACGTCGCTGATGGGCCATATATCGGTGGCGGCATAAGGAAGGATATTTTGAAAAGCATTGTTCATGGGGTCGTATTGATAGCCTTGAAAGGAGGGGGGGGGGCTAGAATTCCAGATTTGCACGACAGACACTTAACCCTGCTTGCATCACAGCGGCAAGGATCCATTGAAGCCCCAAAGTGCTCTTGAACCGATTGAAACTCAGTCGTGGTTCGCTGTTCCCAAGAAGCTGCATTGTTTGCTCTATGAAGGCATCAGACTTGAGTTTCTTGACAGGCATAGAACTGAAACGTAAGCCTGTAAGCTCCCACAACATTGGAAAGGCTTCAAAGAATGCTCCATGTCCGGTCTTCTTGAAACCTGGGCATTCCGATTATGTCTTGCTTCTGTTTAGCCTTCCAGGTTTGTTATGGTGGAACACTTTATTGGTCGACGTTTCGAACAAATCGTCGTTTTCAAGACCTAAAAATTGGTTCGAAGCTCTAGTTTGTAACCTATCCGCTCACACCCCACTAGTGCCAAATGTCAAAGAATGTTCACTCAAAATTTCATGCCTGTATTGAGAGGAACACTGTACGCGAGTAATGTAGGATTTCTTGGCAGGAAATCTAACGGAATCCCACGAGGTTTAGGAAATTAAGGCAAATTCCGCATTTTTCCCATTCTAGTTTTACTACAGGGGAGGGTGAGGTGTCGCCTTAATCGGTCATCGGATTAATCTCGCAGCCCTTCTTATATGGCTCATCCATAGATTCTTGTGATGAGAAATCTTCAGTAGTTTTATTTGACCAGTGTGACCGTTTGATGATAAATTATGGGCAAAGCACTATGCCTCGGCAGGAACTCATGCCTAGGGCTCATGTGTTCCAAAGAAGAGCTTCATGGAGGAGCATTTTGACCAGTAATCCACCAAAATTTTATCACCTTTTTTTCTTGGAATAGTTTTAAGGCTTTGCTTTTACCGATACCTTGACTGCGTCCATTTGTGTGTGACAGATTTCACTTAATCACCAAACTGACATCTCCGTCTTAGCCACATAAATCGGGAGTCTATTTTCAATTCATTCTCAGGTGTGATCCATCTTCACCGCACGTGTACGAGTTGTCGCAAGATGACAGGCGTACCGACAACGAGGCGCCAAACGGCGCCGCCTGCCGCGCCTACCCCCTTCCCATACTGGCTATCACCAATCACCCATCAACTCCAAGCACTGGCACTCCTTTTGGCATCCAGTGCAAGTCGCAGCGCTCTATTCGTTCAAAGCCCCTCGAATTCTTAGTAGCTCTCAGCCGTCTATAGATAACAATTACCAATCTTTAGACAGCTAAACTAGAAGCGCCGCTTTTCTTGTTCATTTCGAGTTATTTTCAGTTATGTCTACACATTTCATCCTTGTCGCGTTACTCTGCAGCATTGCCATTCAATTAGCCCAAGCTCAGTCACCGAAACTTGAGTTAGCGGAATCACCTGTTCACTTTGGAACCATCCATGGTAACGGGTTCTCTGATTTCTTTTTATTATTGCTTGGACAAAATTTAATCATTTTTACGGTTTTTTCAGGCAGTCCAGTTTTGAGCGTCTTTCATGGCCCCTCCGATGTGCTCAAAGAAGACATCCAGAACAAGGATACTGAGGAAGATCCTCTTCTTGAGAAAATGGGACCAGTTATTGAGTAGTGAGCCATCGCTCATCGAATATCTGAGTCTCTCTACCTCCTTGCCGAACGACATGTCTCTCGCCCTGAAAGTCTTACCTTTGCATTTCTGACATTTTTTCGAAGGTTAACTTTGTATTTGCTTCGTTTTATACTTCCGAGAATGATACTCTGTGAGGATTCATCCCTCTGGAGAATGCAGCCAGAAAGTTCCTTTTCGCCTCATATCAACTCTCAACGCTACAGCTTTTCTTCAGCGACTGAGCCTGGCAAAAATGAGCAACTGGTTTCGCGAAGCCCACAATTGACCTTGTACCCTATTCTAAAGAGGAAAAGCAAAAGAGTTAGCGAACTCCAACTTCACTTAGCGATTACATTTTCACGCAGAAGTTGGCGCTGTAAATAGCATTCTGGTCGAATTGTGGGTTTCTCCTTGACAAATCAAACGACCACTTTGTGAATCAATTTAATTTTTCCTGATTCGTGGATTTTTTCCTACAGGGAACGTCAGTTGAAGCGAGCAACTACACTGATTTGGCCCCCCCAAATGGGTCAGGGACGCGCCGTGTGCTTCACATCTCTTCATATTCCTGAGCTTATTTGAAAGGTAAAATGTCCGCCGAGAAACGTGCGAATTTCGATTTTTTTTTCTTCATTCAACATTTATTTATTTATTTACTTATATACAAACTTGCACTTTTTGTACGCCTAAACAAAACCAGAACTCGTGTTAGTCCAACACAGAGCGAAGGAAGAAAAACAGCTTTAAAATGAAACCAAGTACAAAACTGCACGCCCAAGAGACAACATTCCCCTAACTAAACGGCATCAAGCTGGGGACAACGAGTCGTCATTATGTAGAGCCAGAATTTCATGCCGACTGACAAAAACAAGAAACCATCCGTCAAAACTGAAAAAAAAACGCATGACATCATTAGTCACCCATGAATACCCGAAGGGTAGAGGAAGCTGCATCAAGCGCATCGGCCGCTAAACAAAACAGCTTAAGTGTTTGTGTATCGTGTGTCCAGTGAGGTACAAAGCGACTGCTTACCCTTGTCGACATAAATCACTGAGGTAGCGTAGAATTACGTCGCGAACCTTGACCCACGAAAATTCTATGTGTGCGAAACAAAGAAAGGGGCGAGTGTGTAGGGAATCTCCTCCCGACGAGAATCTGCACACTAACGACACAACATGATGAAATTTTATTTATGTTTTCAGAGTTTCCGACAAATTAACGTCATCCGAGCCCGACCAAGCTGCCTCCTAGCAAGATATCACCACACGCTCTCTGTAAACCATCGCCGAGGATTTGCTCATAAGCACGCATGACCCCGATACAGACCCCCACCATGACTAACACAATTTTTTTGCTTAAACACAAGGACAACTCGTGGACTGAAGATTACTAGACTTTATTCAGTGAATCAATCGAATCCACATAATAAATCTACACGGAACCATTTGGTACACAAAAGCACTGCGTAAGAAATACCAAGCAGCTGATCCAAAATCCTGTAGAATGTTCAGTTTAATGAGGAAATTTCTCAGGATATCCATACGAGTAATTCTGCAGCACCACTTCGACGCCTGAGCTCTCATATAAGCCGATTATAAAAAATCGCATTCGATAAAATAGAACACTTGTCGCAACAAACAAATCTGGAATAGTACTTGTGTAGCAGTAGTCGGCTACACCCATTCTAGACAAATACCAGTGATGATGCATTCAAGTTTGTAACTCCGATGGACATCCATACAGGCAGCGATTACGTTGGGCTCTGGACGAGTTTAAAGGAAATATTTGGACCTCAAATAAAGCGCCACTAACAGGAAGAGGAAGAGAAATGCGTAAAATACGCCCCCACCTTCGCAAAAAAGGGACGCACCCTATGTATTTGCGTCATTTTCGTTTCGTGGATGAGAGGCCGGCCACACCACACCACCAGTCCGTACCGATGTGCGTGTGGACTAGTACACGCCCCCGATAGCAGGTGCCAAAGCATTCAATGCCACTAGCATCTCGCATTGCATTGAGAAGAGTAAATATCAGTAGGTTAGAAAACACGAATCTGCTTTAGAGGAGAATGCTGCTTTTAAATTGTACCGAAACGAATGTGGACCAGACATCATCTACGGAGGCCGGCCTAAAAAATCCGCCAACTAACAAGTTAACGTGGACACCATCGTAAGAAGCGATGCGCTTTTGTTCGCACACCCAGTGCTGTTCAACAATCGGCGCACCTCGTGGTAAAAGCGCAACACCTCTCTTTCTTGATGGATTGCACTTCTACTGCGAAATCTCGCACCGTTGGCTTGCTTGCCGGACTCGACTGCTTATTCTCTTCCTACCCACCATTTTATCCCTGTGACTTATGCAGCTCATATCATCTAGAAAATGCAGCACTGTCCTTCACAGCTAACAACCCAGAGATTTTTCTGCCAAACCTTGAGCACACCGAGGTTAACATTTCTTGAGGGCCAAATTACTACTAACAGAATAAAATTGCAAATAATAAAACGATCACGTATCAAGATACGATACAATTTCATTTATTTTTTTTTTTTTTTGCTACTCGTAATCAACAAACGCACAATAAACGGATGATCCATTCGAATCATCATCTAATACACACTTAGTGATCACTCGGTCCGAGGTGTTGATGTCGGTCTGCATGCATCATAGTCGACGCGGGCGACATTGAGCATTCTCGGTTCCTCGGAGGCTCACAGTTCACATTAATCGGCTGCAATATGTGCTGACCTCCGAATACTGTAATACTAATACAGTGCGTACCAAAAGTATGTGGACACCCTAGAATCGATTCTCAGGAGTCAGCTAAAGGCTTTTGTGTTATGAAACCTTCACCATTCAACTCCTAGTGGTCGATAACCTACAATGACATTCTCGGCAAAAGATTTCGTTCTAACTTAGCGAACTATTTTTCATGGAAAGTTTTTTCTTTGTATCAAAATTATGTGGACACCCTGAGGCAGATGAAGTTTTTGCATCGATTTCCTAACCTATTTTTACTTCTCCTTTCGTTACTTATTCTGGCATCATTCCTCTTCACGGCAAGCGTTTTTCTGAAGAAGGACCGAGCACAGAAATGGGATCCCATGCTTCCCGAAACCTTCCTCAACTCCGCGCGAATATGTGAGGCAACGTCAACCTCAGTCCAATGTGTCCTCGTGAGGTTTGGAAGCAGAAGTCCGAAATCTCTGACCTGCTGAAGCTCTCGGACCTTCGCTGGGGTTGTTTCTCAATCGCTACTTGATTAAACATAGGAAGTAATGAAAGCCGTTAATTTTCTATAGTTTATTCCGGGTGCGGGCAGGCGTAGAATGGGCGTGTGAGCGACACCCATAATGACCTTTTTCCCTGATCTTAATAAAATTAGATCGCAATCGGTTCTCATTCATTCACTGAGCACACTGCACTGATATTCTTCACGAA
This sequence comes from Ostertagia ostertagi, assembly GCA_036418205.1. NCBI lineage: Eukaryota > Metazoa > Nematoda > Chromadorea > Rhabditida > Trichostrongylidae > Ostertagia > Ostertagia ostertagi. The sequence continues at coordinate 22,792 of MU869014.1, read as the reverse complement.
AGAAGATAAAGAAAGTTCTGTATATGAATGCGGGTTCAGGTTGGCAAGGTTGGAATTCCTACTCAAAAAGGGATCACAACATGATATCTTGAACCCACACAGACAGCGCTTTTGTGGAAACGGTAAAATTAGTATAAAAGATTTTCTGTGGAAATTTCTTTCATAGACCAACTCGACTGGCAGAAAGAAGCTTATTCCTTACTATTTGGTGGGTCTTGAGGTTTTTGGAGAGACTTTGGTCGGACCCGCAGATGTGCTCGAAGAGACAATTCGGAAGATGTTCATCAAAGGTCTGGGGTGGTTCCAAAAGGAGGGGGACATTGAAGTTTGGCTTGCCAACATGTCAGGTAGACGACTAGGATTATAATGAGGTGCTTGAGTCCCGGCTACAACCTTTTTCGAAAAGTCATGGTTCGCAAATCACTTGTTTTGCAGGGGAGGTCCCTGACACCATTCCATTTGGAAAAATGCTAAACGCAACGGCTTTGATTGGCAAGTCGGCTAGCGTATTCCTCAGACTTCATCCTTATTGAAAACGTAGAGGTATCGTGGTTCGCGGTCTCTACGTCATTGAACAAAAGAGTAATATCACAAGTGACCTAACACGTCGGTGAAATTTGCTAGTTGGGAACAGATCTGCAAGACATGTATCCAGACCCATTCATAGCATGCCAAACAGAATGGCTCAACTTACTAGAAACTTTGGTAGGCCTACCGATTTCAGATTCTGAAGATATTGCCGTTTTTCAAAAAGTGTCCACATAATTTTGATACAAAGAAAAAACTTTCCATGAAAAATAGTTCGCTAAGTTAGAACGAAATCTTTTGCCGAAAATATCATTGTAGGTTATCGACCACTAGGAGTTGAATGGTGGAGGTTTCATGACATAAAAGCCTTTAGCTGACCCCTGAGAATCGATTCCAGGGTGTCCACATACTTTTGGTACGCACTGCTCACGACGTTCGAAACCTCAGGAGCTCTTTTCTGCAGAAGGGAACATAGTGCAGTATGATGCCTCCTTGATCGGCAATACGTGCACATGTGGAGAACCCTTTTACATCTCTTCGTCCGATGATTTGTGTCAAGACACAATTTACACACAATTGTGTCAAGACACAAAATAAGACTTACGAAATTAATTACGATTAAATTAAGCAGGCCTACATTCCTGACATAGTCAAGACTTGCTCTTAATATTCCACTAGTTTTTCAATGTCTCGGCTGTAAAAAAAATTACTTAGATTTCAAGAAACAGTGCTTGAGTTCTGGTTGAAAACCAAGAGTGGGAAAGTAGCAACGCGACATGTTGGCAATCCTGAAAGCGGATGTTCAGAGGAGGTTATGGCGATGCTGAGGCCTCAATCATTGATGATCCCGTCGCTAGGGGAACTTCAGAGATAGGGCCTTAGTTGTCGGTTTGGCTATTCACCGTCGGGAATAGGGTTACGACTTCTTTTCTGAAAGGAATCCTTTAACCGACCAACCGACGAAAAGGATCATATCTGCACTGCAACTGCAATTCGTCTGACACTCTGACGATGCCATCCCTTGCATACGGCAGATGTTTTGAAGAATCCTTCTGGTGGCGCGTAAGTCTCAGAATCGTTCTTGCTTCCTACGATAGTTTCTATGAGGGTTAGAGGAAACGAGGTGGTGCTCAGTCATACGCCAGTGGCGAAAAAAGCAGAGAAATCCGTCGAAAAAACGCAAAACGGAACCCTCGTTTTTGGCTTTTGGCTTTTTACTCATGAAAAGGCAACAGTTCAGGAAGCGGATGAACAAGTTCACTGCAACGCGTTCTGTAGCACCATGCCGAACCACGCTCTAATCGAGCTACTCCGCTATGCCGTTGCTGGCAAGGCAGCTCGTCGAAATTATCAACTCAACTAGTGGGCGGATCGCTTTTGGGGACGGGATGCTTTCGAAGTCCTGCTCAGCAATCAGCTCACCTTTCTCATATCTCGCGAAAGCGTCAAATCCCCCCTTTCGTTCGTAGCCCAAGCCAACAGCTCTCCACCAATGCGTCCCCTCTTATCGTAAATCCACAAAGTCACAAAAAAGGAGCGGATGACAATTTCATTGAACCACAATAAAGGAGGAGCAGTGCGAGATCCGATAATGGATGGCGCCTTTTCTCTGCCTGGTGGGATTTTTGTTTACTTTTCGGTATTTTCGTGAGGCTCTGCTCTTGTTCAACGCCATGAAGCGCATATCGAAACTGTAATCTTGCTGCACTCTATATTTATGTATCCTCCATGAGTTGCACTATGTTGAAGCCGTGGTAGTTTAAAAACCATTGTGGACGAGGCCGCGTCAACAGGGACCCACGACCAGCCATTCGAGTGGGTCTGTATTTGCCTCCACCACTCATTTTTTTTATGCTATATGTCCCATCGTCTATGAAAAAGGAAACGAGGAATGTACTGAACAGACGTTTCGTAAGGCCTAGAATCATTTTCACTCAAACATATTCGGCCACTGTGTGAGCCACGTAGTTTGCGAATTTACGTTAGTATTTCATCTATAGAATGAACACAAAAAACGTGGGAAGAACTCGGCCGTGCACGAAAAAAATAATTGTAATGAGTGTGGCATACATACTTTAAATGTCCAACGTGGCTTAAAAAGTTGTGACATACATAGATGCCGATAACCAGAGCGTCTTCTCTTATTATGGTGAGGTCGGATTAGTGGAGCGTGTGGCGCGGCTCGTGGCCACGTCTATGTTTTCAATCAGGTTTTTTGGTTGCGACGTCAACGGTATCTGAATTTAAAACAAAAATCGAGAAAACGTTTGATCATGAAGGAGAAAGATGGGTAGTGGAAGGGATAGAGGAGTGTCCAGAAAGGCATAGGTGGCGTTCCACATTTCCTACATTTGTATTTGTTTATTTACAGGTAATCAGGTGTGTGAAATGGCAAAAAGCAACAATAAGCAACACATCTGCTATCGAACAAAATGCAAAGAACAAACCACGATAAAGTGCAGTAAGCCTGGCACAGAGCAAAAAATGCGGGAACAAGGAACTTTGGTGAGATGCAATTGTTCAAAGCGGCTTTGAATGTTTAACCCTTTCGGACCTGAATTTTTCCCCGTGGAGAAATTTTTCTTCTAGCTATTGTTTATTACTTGTGAGCATATAGGTATCATTATGGCGAAATTTGGAAGCTATTCGATCACAAACAAAGAAACTAAGAAGCTTTGAAAATTGGCCACCTTCTTAGTTTTTAAGCTTATGTCGAAACAATTCGAAGTTTCATAGTTATGCCGAAAAAGTTTATAATCTTGCATAATATTATAACCCATAATTTTGATTTAGGAATGGATCCACTTCAAGTATTTTAAGACAAAGTCACACTTACTTGGCCGGTTGCGGGGGTCAGCGCCCATTCACTGTTGCACTTGTACACAAATACTTGCAATACTAACAGCAATAAACAATGAAATGGCCGGTTAAGCTCATAATTAGGAAGGGGAAGGTTGACTGAAGCAAACTCTAGCAGGATTAGAAAAACTATGCTGTTTCAGCGGAAATGCAAGCGTTTGAATTTGGTGGTGGCAATTGCCACCGCCAGGGCCGAAAGGGTTAAAATTTTTGAGGCATACTCCTGGTCTGAACTGTCCTTAGAACTTTAAATAGGTCCTGTTAACGAAGAAACGGTGACCGTTACGTTGTGACCGGCGAGCAACCATCTTCATAGAGCTACCCCGCGTGTTTCATTTCTTAAAAGCAAAGAAGCCGTTAGGCTTGAGACAAGTCTTTGGAAATGAAGGACAAAAAACGTCAAAAGAAGGGTTTTCCACACCAAAAACTGCTGAGACAGGTTTGAGCGAGTGAGTGTCTTCCAAAAAAGTCTCAGTGGAACTGCTTTTTGAATGGGTCTTTTTTCAGATAAGTTTCAGCACTTCTCAGAAAGCTAGAACTTTGAGTTTGTCAGACTGGGGTCTCTTCCCAGATTGGTGAGCTTGAAGAAAGTTGTGATCATTTGAAGGGATTGAAAATTCGCAGTCAAAAATAGTCTCACGAAGCTCCCAAAAAAGTCCCAATGGAAATAATTTTCGAATCGATGACTTTTTAAATGAGTTCCAATCCTTATTGGAGACGCCCTGAAACTAGATGGTTGTTGTAACTGCATTTTCATCCTCGCATTCCCAGGTTTAAATGAATTCGAAGGAAGTTCGTGATCGTTGACGGGTAAACAGTCGCATGTGAAGCAGAAAAAGAAAAGTAGCAGTCGTCCTAAATCTTCCTCACTACATGGATTTTTTAAACGAAAAATAATTGAACAATTTCTGCGGGAGAGAAGATAATATTGAAATTTTTAAATCTTCCTAACTTATCACTTAGCCTTTTAAGCTTAAAGGGTCTTATGACCATCGAAAGAGGCACGTCAAATTCCATCGAAATTTCATTTGATTGGAGCTGGAACGCCACAAGATCGGGAACTACTCACGCGCGCTCCAAGAGTTTCTCACCCCATCGATATTAATGTTTCCGCACACACTCGCTCACAAAAAAGGGGTCGCATCGAGTCCCCGAAAAGAGAAGGGAGGTCGTAAAATTTTCCAAAAAGCTCAGCGGTAGGGTCGACCCTGGTAGCAGCTCCCTGTCGATTTCCATGATCCCATCACCTGAGCAACCTCATTGTTAGCGATAAAAAAAAACTCCCTTCTCAACATCAACCACTTGGATCCACTGGAAATGTGTCATCGGAATTCTTGCTTCGTCCCTGTTGGCCAGGAGCGTGCGCAGCGAGCGGTGAGGTGGGCTTAATGGAGGGATCTTTGTCTCGGCTTCGAGTAATTTTACTTGATTGGCACTTTGAAGGGTTGACTTTCTCATATTAGGTCGCCCATGTAGGGGTAATGTCCGTGAACCTAATCCACTACCTCAAATGCCATCAAAAGGAATACATTAGGGCGCGGATAATGATTTTTAGAAAATTGCCTTAATTTTGAAGTTTTACATATTTTTTTGGATCTTCTTACACAATCTTAGGTTGGCCGTGCCTCTTAGGACCTACTCTTAGGAGTGTGGGCTAAGAATACGCGGGCTTTAGCTTTGGTGGATGTGCGCTCGAGCTGCTCTAAACCTTGACCCTTCGGGTTAGAGGTTGTTTACCTGATTTACTCCAACCTACTTGTGGTCTATCACGATCTGTACGTGATCTACTTGTGATCTGATTCCGGTTGACACTTGAGGATCTCCCATTCGGGTGTGTCATCCCTTTTCTTCGGCGTAAGTGATTGTTGACAGTTCAATGATGGATTATCACACTGCGATCGTTGTCCATCGTTTGCTGCGGACAATGTGAACAACCGTTTCGTGGTAAACCTCAGTTATGAATAGGCGTATTGCTTCAAAAATATGCATAATCTTCAAACTGCCACCTTTCAGAGATTTATTGTTCGAGTTCTTTTTTTCATGTATTCAGCATTAGGCACGAGCGAGTTACAAAATTCTTCAGTGATTACTATGGCTAAGTCAATTAGGTTAGCCTTTTTAATTGATGGTAAACTGACAGCCCTGAAAGATGGTTAACAGAGACCGCAGGAAAATTTGAAAAAAAAAAAAGGGATGAACTGTGGTGCAGTACTTGACATTGGAGTGAATCCTTCAAACCTATATACGTGCAAAGTACAGTAGCAATTAAGTGCCGAAACGGTTTCTAGTGTTCAATCTCCCTGTCCTTGAAAGCCTTGAAATCAACTAAAGAATATCCCAAATACCTTGATCCTTCAAACTTAAACTTACTCAAAAGCACTAACAAAGGAAGGTCTTGTCAAGACAGAGCGCTTAAATTCGAAATGGTTGTTTCTGCATAATTGGTAGGCGTTCTATTCGCGATTGAAACACCAAGAACATCGCATCCATTTTTCCTAGACGACCCTCCAGAATGTGAAAAGTTATGAAAAAATGATCGGCAGAGTCCGATCGCCCGGGTAATGACTTAATTTTTGTAATATAATTTGGCGCCCACAGCCAATTGCCACCAAATGGCGCCATCGTCGAGTATAGATGTCATTGTCGTGTTCTGCGGCAATTTGGAGGCGCCAACATAAATTGCAAAATTTGTCGTCACGGAGGATCGAACTTTGGACCATTTCTTCCCCGCTCTCTTGACATACCTGGGGCGTTCAGGAAAAATGGACCATGGTTCTGTGTTCCTCACATGAGCCTCTACAACATTCAGGTGGCCATAACCAAAAAAAAAAAAACGCTCCTTGTCCTGAAAGACCCCCCTTGTAAGGAGAACAACTGTATTATTACCATAAGGCAGCTGGTTAGCGTGGGGGGGGGGGGGGGAGGAAAGAATTCGTTCAACATTTCGACAGGCGACTTCTCCACCAGGGTCAACCGTCCGTTCGAACTGTTCGAACGAAGGGGTCGCATTTTGGTCGGAAGGGGGTCGCAATTTCGAGGACTGCCAGCCACAGGCGCGTGCGTGGCGTATCCGAGGGCAAGACTTGCTTGTGCAGACCGCATTAGATTCGATTTATTATGCACAGAGAGACAGTTTTAGGCAAATTACGGTGTTTTCCTACGCAGTAAAGAAGTGTTGAATGCATCCTTATGAAAGGTTTGACTTCTCGGGGCTGAAAATAAAGTTCTTCAAAGACCTAATTTTTTGGGACGCTTCTTCCAGAGAACTGTAATAACACATAAGGAAGCGAAATCTCGTAGTCTTCAAAAATGTCTTATCCCTCTCCAACAAGCTCTTTGAAGGAAGTTATCATTGCTGAAAGCTCAAAAACTCGCATGTGCTGCTCAAAAACCCATGGGAAAAAATGTTCGAACGTGTGATTTTCTCGAAAAATGAACTTTGAGAAACGGCTTGGTGCTTGTTAGAAAGAGCAAATCCTGTACTTTCACCCCATGAAAAAAGTGCATCATCACAAAATGAAAATGAAGTGAGTTATGGCCGCTGAAAGCCCAAAAACTCGCTTTTGCACGGAAAATGTTCGAACGGGACAATTTTTTGAAAAAGGGGACAATCACTGAACTTTTATACTGATTTTGATAGAGAAATATTTGAAGTTTGAAAGTTCTTAACATAGCTTTTCCAAAGGTCGCTTACGAAAATATTTAGTTGGTCTTCAAGCGCTCATTAGAATCTTTGGGTTTCCCCTTCTATACAGAATTACTTCCGAGCTGAGGCAACGCCTTGTAAGTCTTCTGACAAGCGCGTACTCTCAGGCACAGTCAAAATCTACCTCAACAAGTCAAAAAAGTACGTCCCAAGAAAGTTATTCCCCTCTAAAAATTTTTCTTCGCCGCGTCCCGTTCTTCCAGCGCCCGGGTGATACCTGCCGCGCTCCAAGGCTGACGCCGCAACGCAGACGCTTTCTGCGGCGGCGGCGCAGACGCTTTCTGGCGCAACGGATTCATGTCTAGCACTCTTATTAACAAAAACAGGGGGTCGCAACTGGACCCCCCTCGAGAGCTAGGGGGTCGCAAAAATCCCGAAAATGTTCGAACGTGACGGTTGACCCTGGCCTGCTTCGGACCGCTTAACTTGCATGTGAATAAGAAGATCAATTGGAAAGAGCCTTTTACAATCATAATTGCATATTTGTATTCTGTACTCTCCAATTGTAAATCAATGAGACCGGAATAAACATAAAAGTACAGAGCTGTCGTTGAACACGATAGACTGCACTAAACTCCTCCATCACTGACTTTGTTGATGCCCCTTTCCTTAGTTAGTCGCTCGCAATCCACCGGCCCTTTCTAAACCAAATGTCAGCACTAATCAATCCCGCCCCCCCCCCCCCGACAACTTCGTGCGCGCACCCCCTCGCTTAGATTTCACCCCAACACTCGACGTTTGACGCACCCCACCATCTTTGCGGAAGCGATAGGGTCCCGAGTCGCAAGCCTGTTATGCCTCGAAAAAAGGACGCAGAGTAAGAGTGAGCAAGCAAGACGTCCCACCCGCTGTGTGTTCCAAATTCAAACCAACCCGTCAGTTTATACTTGTTGATCGTTTGAAATTCATCCCCTTCTACCCTACTGAGAAAGATCAACACCGCAGACCCTTTGTCACCTGGTTTGATTGAGTGCTTTCCCCCCGCTGATCGGTATGATATCTAGCAACGAATACACCCTTCAGACAACACATACATCCGCCATAGGGATTATCGTGTATTACCTAAGCTTGCAAGAATGCAGCCTGCAGGGCTTTGAACTGGAATTTGGAAAGTTCTTCTTTCATAAAAAGAATCTATCCACGCTTGCTCATCCTAACCGCACCCACACAGCAACTGGGCAGCCAGAAAATCTACCCTCCCGCACTAACGAAACTTTTAGTTGAGACGAAAACCCTACTCTGGACGCTTGCTGCTATTGAGCGAGCAATCTTAAGGCTGGTCGCGCGATGGGTTCCGAATAGAATGGCCTACCCCTAACCACGCCCCGAGCCTTATTTACCGACTCACTGTGCTTCGGCTGTACTGGTTGTCGCTGAACGCGGCTCTCACAAGAATTTCATTACCAATAAATCCTAATTAATCACACATAGTGCTCCACCTTGATCATACGCAAGACATTTTTTCTAATGGGTGGATTTTTGCCGCAACCAGTATGAGGCATCCTACGTAGGCCTCGCTCTTGTGTTGGTTGTGGTGGAGCACTCAATAAAGCGGAGAAACGCAGCAGTGTATTCCGAGAACAAGCGATTCTTATGCGGCCATGAAATTTGTACGGATTGGAGCAGGCAATGTATTTTATTCAGTTCAGATCAAACAATAGAAGGATAGCCCCACTCGATTTTGCACGATGTCAACATGTTTCCCTCTCGAACCATTCCATTCGAAGCTGTAAAATATCCGGTCGTACACGACTGATCACTATGTATTACACGTAAGAAAAAAATGTGAAAACAGAAATAAATTGTATTTTTCTATTCTTGTTCCTTGTCGTATTCTAGCCGAAAAACACAAAAAAATGGGAAATTTTTTTGATTGCGACAGGCATCAGTAGAATTTACGTCTAACACGAAGAGGGACCGAACCGAAGGAAACTTCACTGCTGCCTATTGCATTCTCTCGATACAGACGCCAAGCACAATTATCCAATGCTCGAACCTCACTATATGAAGATGAAGTCCACCCCGCCATTCGAGCCGAGGGAGGTCATGCTGATCACATGAAGCGGCATTCCCCTTAAACTTCATCGTCGAAGTCACTCTGCGAACCTGCCTCCTGAGTACATTGAGCTTAAAAGGACCCCTGTCACGCAGGAGCAGCTGCAATCAATTCGCGATGAGCTGTGATCGCGCATGGGAGCACGGGTTATCGGCGTATAGATTGAAGCTGTCGCTGGCCAGCAAGGAGGCCGATCTCATGTCTACTGGAACTACGGTCATATCACTTCACCACGGTCTGACACGACATCTTCGAATATCGTTCTTGTCGAATAGATCTGCGTAAAGCCTCGGCAATTAGTCCCGAGGTGATGATTAGTTTGCTCATTGAAACCTGATTAGTGTTTAGTAGTAAGCTTGAAATGCAATGCTGGAGGAAGGTAAAAATTAGTCACTTTGTCCCTCCGTCGTTGGCTTAGTTTTCTGAAGTACACCCCGGTGCACAATAGATTGCACCCTATAAAAAACTTAGTTTTTGAGAGAGGCCGAAACTTTTATTGATTCTGCTGTTGATATATTTCCTGGGGAAGTAGATAAATAATGTTGACACAATATTCAGTTAGACACACTGTCTTTGAAAAATTTTTAGAGTGAAATATTGATTTTTTTGGCGGTGCACAATAGATTGGACGATTTGAGATATTCCATTTTTCCGACTTTTTTTGCCTGCTTTTTAAGTTTGCATGTACTCACGTATTATGTGAAGTATACGCGTTTCACAAACGAAGACTGGATTCGAAGTGAAGCGTAACTTCTTCTTGACAAGGGTGATCTCCAAATCTCTAAGGAACCCTTCATTCCCAGGAGTACAGTTGCAACTGTGATCAAGAATCATTCTCAAACTGTTCTTAAGAACAAGGTGGTACAGAAGTCAGTTGTTCCTGAGCGCGGCAGGCGCTGCTTGATTAATTTGGCATTGAGTTCCACAAAGGTTGCCTATGAATCGGTTGTCGCTTGCGGGATTGTCGTTTTGAAATGGACCGTGTCTCGTATGTTGAAAATATCGGACCACATAGTTCGACAAAAATAAAGCCGACACTACGCCTGACTCAATATCATCGACATAAGCGGCTCCCTCTTGCGAGGATTGAGAATAACAGAAATTGGGCAGCGGAGTGTTCTGGGCACACTTCCAGCTTTATACTAAATTTAAATTTCTCATTTCTATTTTCCCTACGGTAATTTCTTTCGATGACATTTTGGTCGGCGGAGATGAGTCGTGCTAACGCACTCGAACTGGCGCTCTTGCAGAAGTGAACCACTACTGGTGCCTCGAAGCACGCCGGTGCCTTCTCCTAAATGGTTTGCTGGGCATCCTCTAGTGATGGTAGCCTTGAGATTCATTTTGATTCTTGTGAATGAGAAGCCATAACTATCAGTCACTTCTCAACAACACGTTGGTACCATTCGTTTCTTGAGACTTCAACAAACACTTCATCTTCGTGCAAAAGAACGCTTCAAACCACACTCCGTGAAGCACTCTGTCCCACTTTCAATCTAACAACAACCCATTATTTTCATCGCCGGTATGTAATTCTGATACAAACCCTATCGGGAATACATAGGGTATACTGACGCGTAAGATGGGAAAGCGTATGACAATGTTCAGCCGCTAAGAAATACCATTACAAAGGAGTGGAAAACTCTACCGCCTCTGCTGCATAGAATGCGCTGATTCAAAATCTGATTTCAGTCCCAAGCTCACTGAGAAGAAGGAACGCTGCCCTTCATACTTAGGTGGGAGGAGCAGACTTTAGGTCTTGTTTTATGAACCACAATACATATCGTCCAATCTATTATGCACCGCCTCAAAAAGTGAAAAATTGTTGTCACAAACTTTAAAAAAGTCGTAATGTCAAATAAGTATCACAGATATTATTCCTTCGTCTATTTCTAAACTATAGTATAGGCAGAAGCAACAAAAGTTTCCGGCTCTCAAGAAAATTAGGTTTTCTATGGGGTGCAATCTATTGTGCACCGCGGTGTAGTATGCCGCGCGCCACGATGCAATTTAAAAGTGATTTAACAAAGTTGACGTCCTCCCGTTATGCGCGCAGTGCTTCAACATTTTTTGTATCCCTCTTCAATAGGCATTAATGCTTTGGCTTTTTCATCATCAGTAATAGGAGCGGAAGTGTGTAGTGACAAGTGGCGCGGCGGCACACTTACACCACGCGAGCGGTCCGGGGATCAAATCCTGGGTCGTGAGTCGCCCGGGCCAACCAAGCCTTCCATCCCTCCGGGGTCGGTTAATTGGTACCAGACTTGTCTGGGAGGATAAAAACACTGACTTGTACATCGGCTGGCCCCCGCAAGTCATTGTATAGGCCACATCGCATTCAAACGCCACTGCGAATGTACAAATGGAAGTAGAATGCGTGCCGCATCCCAAAAAGGGATTGATCAACGGCAAATGCTTTATCCTTTATCTTTAATCAAAAACTATTTTTTCG